>SNQJ01S0068404.1:18534-34534 GCA_010110895.2 Picea sitchensis | reverse complement strand
CATGTGCCAAAAAAACCACCTAAATATATTGCAGTCCTGAAAATGTGGTCCCGATGCGATTTTTTTTTTCGGGGGCACTGTCCCCGAACCCCAGCCTGGGGGGATCCTCCCCCCTACACCCCCCGAGGGGGGGCCTAGCGCCCCCCCCTATGTGGCCAGCACAGATGCTCAAACACTACTACTCGTTCAAAGAATATAACACATACCCAACATTGAGATCGAGACAGATGCCAGTGGATATGCCATGGGTGCAGTATTGATGCAATATCGTAAGCCTATCTATTATCACTCTGAAACTTTTAACCAAGTTGTTGTTAACTATCCTACATATGATAAAGAGTTGTATGAATTAGTTCAAAGCATAAAGAAATGGAAGCACTACTTGTTAGGGAAGGAAACAATCATACATACAGATCACTAGCCCTTACAGTATCTTCAAGCACAGACCAAACTACAACAATCTCAACACTACATATGGATGGGTTTTCTACAACAATTTCATTTGGTAATCAAGTAAAAAAAGGGTACAAGTAACAAGGTAGCCGATATGCTTTCTATACCTCCTATTTTTTCTTCTATTATTTTGAAGAATACTTCTTTATCTAATGATAGCTATGTAGAAAAATATGCGATCGATGAAGATTTTAAAGAAGTATATGAGAAGCTAACCCATGGTGCACAGGTAGAGAACTATTGTCTGCAGGGAAAACTACTATACCATCTTGGAAAGCTCTGTATTCCTACAAGTGAACGAGTCCATGTAATACAAGAAGCTCACACTTCTCTTGTGTCTGAGAATTTTGGGGTAGGAAAAACTATGGCTAATTTGTAGAGGTTTTGTTATTGGCCTCAAATGAAAGCAATTGTAACTAAATATGTAAAGGGGTGTGTGATGTGTTCTACTTGTAAGCCCACTAATAGAAAACTGGGGCTATACTCACCACTTCCTGTTCCATCCCATCCATGGGAAAGTATCTCCATGGATTTTGTAGGGGGTTTACCAATGACCAAAGGGGGTCATGACTATTTTTATGTTGTAGTGGATAGGTTCAACAAGATGTGTATCTTGATGCCATGTAAAAAGAATATCACTACTGAGAATAACTATAATCTCTTCTTTCAATATGTATGGGTTCACTTTGGGTTACCCACATCCATTGTCTCAGATCAAGATACTCGATTCCTTGGGGACTTTTGGACTAGCTTGTGGAGAATGACGGGCACCAAATTGAAGAGGAACACTGCTTTCCATCCGCAGAATGATGGATAGACAAAGGTGGTAAACAAAACAATGATACTTTTTCTTTGAGGCTACTGCAAAAAGAATCCCAAGTTATGGGATGAAAAAATACCCTATGTACAACATGCTTATAACCGAGCTTTACATTCCTTCACTCAGAGTTCACCTTTTGGGACATGTTTTGGGTACCTACCCAAGGTTCCTTTGAACCTGATGTATGGGAGAGATGCCGATGTGAATGAAGAACGAAAAGAGGACAGAGCCCTCAATTTCATCTAGAGGATCCAGCAGGTACACCAGGCAGTGAGGGAACAGTTGGAGAAAAGTCAAGCACGGTATAAAGCTCGACATTACAAGCATAGGGTTGATCATCGGTTCCAGGTTGGAGACCGGGTATGAGTTCACATCATCAAGGAGATATTGAAGGGTGAAGGAAAGAAATGAAAGCCCATTCATTATGGACCCTTCACTATCTTGGATAAAAGTGGTACCATTGCTTTTTTTCTAGATCTTCCACCTTTATGCAGATTTACTCAGTTGTGAACATAGAGAACTTGAAACTTTTTGAGCCTCCCATGATCATGGATCAGGATGAGGAATTTTCAATACCTTTAGTTGATGAGTTTTCTCCTGATAACTTGGATGAGTTACAGGAAGATATCATCCTGGATAGAAGGATGACGACTTCACGCAGGGGTGATATTGATTATCTTAGAGTAGGATTAAAGGGCACACATCCAAGCAAGGAAAGGTGGATTGAGAAGGAAAACATGAGGGGAATCTTCCCTCACTTACGTATTGATTGATGAAAGCTTTTGGTGGTCCAAAAATATCTTAGTGGGAAGGCATGATTCAAAAAGGATCCAGAGAAGGCTAAGAACAACCCAGAACTCACAGAGGCAACTCGAGATGCTCAGAATGGCCTCAGTAGAGAGAGAAAGGGAAAAAAATCAAAGTTCCCAAAACTTATTGAAAATGACATTATCATAAAGAGTGCATCACAATATTTCTAACGGTGCAAACGACTCGTCAAACAGAGTTATGGATTGAAGGATATTCGGGGTCAAAGTTTTGTCAACCTAGCCCAGTCAATAAGGGATGAGTCAACATTTGTACTGCTAAAATTAGCATCCATACAAATGACATCAACATCTGTACAACACATGTGGAAGGAGAAGAAGGTGACACATGTCATGATGATGCCAACATTATGATGTGGCATTACTGGAGGCTTCCACGTGTCACCCAGTTTTGGCACTTTCAGAATGATCCGTGGACCAATTGGATCTTTCCACGTGGCAGTATCTATGATGACATGGCATGATGACATGGCACAGTGACATGGCATGATGATGTGGCACTAGCATGGCAGAGGATGACATGGCCCAATGGGAGGTTGCCACATGGCCCAATAAGAGGTTGCCACATGGTAAGAAGAAAAAGCACAATGACAGCCCGTGACCAGATTTTGAAAAAAAAATTAAAAGTTTGGTGAGCCTGCCAAATTTGGTGGACCATGCCAAAATTGGCCGCGTTCTAACCATTGGGATCATGGATAGCACCACCTAAAAAATTGGCGGGGCCACTTGTTATATTAATACATATATTACAACAAAACAAACCCAAAAGGGGGAGGCTCGCGGGTTTGATCCCAAGACCTCCTCTCCATACAACACCTTTATATTCATGCCCAAACCAACAGGCCAACGACCTATGTTGGTATCAACGCCCATGGAAATTACTTAAATGTTGAGTCTGCCAAGCCCTGGAGGAGGAGGCGCACATGCGGTATGACCTTGGGCATGCTTTTCAATGCAGTACAATCATTAATTGCGGGTTGCAGAGGGGCATGAAAACTAAGACAAATTTCTTCTTGGTCCTGGGAGTGCCAGAGTCGGATCAAGGCATGGAGACAATCACTTTTGGGTAATTTGATGCCACGAATTTAGTGGTGTTGTCTATTTTCTGATCTGATCATTATTTCTGCAACTTGATTTCAGAATGAGGTATACTTATGAATTTTTCCAAATTCTTTTGTTGAGTTAATGAAAGATCCTACCATTTGAGAGTAGGACCCGAAGATGTAGTCCACTAGGGAAGAACTCTGTTATCAATTTTTTGTGTTCATATTTGATACTTATGTCTCTTCATTATTGAACTTTTCCTTCTTTAATGGTGCACTTTAATTTATGTTCATTTAAGGAAATTCTTTATAAGTCACTTGATGAAAAGATCCCAGATCAATTATATCCCCTTAGAGTATTACATTGTGGTACTCCTCCTTATGATCCTCCTTCCCCCTGAAAACTGTATGTATTCATGGTGATTTCTCTCGTTATATCAAGTGCATGACTGTTAGGTAGCTAGAGAGGTAGTGGGTGGGGGGTGATGCAGGCGAGCGTGTTCCTACACCTTAGACTCACCCACTCACAGGATCTTCGATTTCACTCCCTCTCTGAGCCGAATTAGCTCCTTGGATTCCCTCGGGAATCACTGCTGCAACAACCCGATCCACAGGTCCTTCTTCACCCTTCACGGCTTCTGCACCTAACCGCGGTTATCCCCGACTTTACATCGGGGCTTGGGGTTTCACACTTCCTATTATCGAGAGTCACTGACCTCTCGATTCCCCAATTTCCGATGAGCTCCTTTTCCTTTATGCGCTGGCCCTCCAGGCTCAGCTCCCACCATATGAACACTACCTTCGCAATCGTGGCCTTACCTCGCAACCTTGCAACCTCGCAACCTCGCCAGTTGAACCGTCAATTTTTCACCTTCCTATTCCGCGAGTTCCCGAGTTGCGAGAATTCAACGAAGTGTTGACTCCTATATCCAAGCGACATGTATCCACCCGTCGGTCGCGCGATCCCACCTTATTCTCCGCCACGTGTCCACATGAACCTCGGCTCCTCGGCACTTCGCTACTCGCGAATTCGAACACCAATATTTCAGAACTTCTCACGACGAGATTCCGAGGGCTTCATGCCACCTGTATTCCACTCGTCGACTCTGCTATGGCCCACACTATCCTCCAGCTGTCGGGATATCGCTTTCTCACAACCTCGCGATCCCCATGGCCAAATTATTGAGTCTTTCCTTACAAGGTCCCGATACACGATCCCACCTGCAGATCCGACGGTCCTCCTACGATCTGGATCCAACGGTTATCCTCCTTCTCGCGCCTCGCGACATCTCGACTTGGAGTACCCAATGCTTGGGCTTTCACCCTGCGAACTCCCGAGTTCGTGAGATCTCTCGATCTCTCGCCACCTATCCTCCTCAGAAAGACAACTACAATTCTCTCGCTCCTTCGCCGCCTCGCGTCCTCGCGCCTCACGACTCTAAATACCCAATACATGGGCTCTAACCCTGCGAACTCCCAAGTTAGCGAGATCTCTTGATATCTGCCACCTGTCCTCCCCAGATGGACGGTCACAATCCTCTCGCCACTTCGCTGCTCGTGAAGTCGAATGGCTTCCTCTTCCAACCTCCGATGCCTGAGTACCCGATGTGGGTAATCTCGTGACACGCGTCCGCTCCCAACGAATGGTCCAGATTAACCTCGCCAATTCGCGACCTCTGATGCCGAGAGACTCTCCTCACGTTCTTGATATCCCCGATATCCCGATGATCACTCCTCATGTCAGGACTTCTCTCATGTTGTTCACGAAGGCTTAACCTCCGTGCAACTTCCTGCAGATCCAACGGCTGTCGGGTATCTACCCCAGATCTGACAACCCAAATCTATTCTCCTTGTGCGCTCTCCTCCGGCTGCTCATTGGACTTGAAAACCAACGGTCCATATTCTATCAGCTAATCCAACGATCGATGTTGCTCCTCCCGAGGTTGGCGCTCTTTCTCCCCGCACTTGGAAGAAATTTGAATTTCCAAAGGCCTCGACATCTGTCTGTTCCTCTGCGAGATCCACAACCATGAGCCTCTCCACGCGTATACAACACTGCCCTTCCTGAGATTTCTCCTCCTCCTGAACCCTCTAAGGATTCTTTGGCTCTTGCGTCTGTGTAGAGTCTTCCCGTATTAAAGTGCTATCTCTTTTGAACTTTCACAACCACTCAGACCCCTTGGGGGATTTTGTTCTTCTTCTCCCTCAGATGGCGAACGAAATGGATACCTTCCTGGTTATCCTTCTGCTCAAGCGACCCTCTCGCTGAGTCCTTATGGGTGTTCAGCAACCCAGCAAAAGCCCCTCAGTGGACTCTTCTTTCAGCTCCATAACTCACAGAGTTCTCTTCTCCTTCTATGCCTATCTGCACACTTCCTCGACGCCCTCCTGGTGGAGTATCTTCTATTCCACAGAACACTCCAACAATTCTATCTCCTTATGTGCACCCTTTGCACCTGCTCAATGCCCACTTGCAGAGCCTCTCAGAATCCTTAGTGATTCTTTTCTTCTCCGAACTCACAGCAAAGTTCTTTCTCCAGCACCTCGTTCTTACGCTCAATTCCCACCTGGCAGAGCTCCTACAGAATCCCCAGTGATTCTGTCTGCAACTGTGTCTCAGATACACAGTCTTGCCTCCTGAAGTGTATTCAACAACCTTGAGGTATTTTTCCTCTGAGTTAATGATTTCAGTCCTGTGCCTCAGCATGCCTTTGTCTGAACCCGCAGTGTTCAGAAGTGCATCCTCTGTGCACGGCTCTCAAAACCCTCAATGTTCTGTCACACCCTCCTGGTGTGAAGCTTCAAATACCTTCACCTGAAATCAACACAACTCCTGCAGAATGCATCAACAATCATACATTCACAACATACGTAGGGAACACACACAGACATCCATACACAGAATATGCAGGAAAAACTGCTTCTCTTATATTAAATGGGCAAATGCCTGTAATTACAATGTGTTCCTGAGCCCTCTCTGGCTCTTCTGTTCTCTGCTCTACATGCAGATGCTCCCTAGCTCACTAACTCAAAATGAGATATGAAAATATCTTTTACCTGAGGTGCTCATCGAGTACTTCCCTCCAGGATTTACCTACCCTAATAAATTACAATCAATGGCTGTCTAGTCTTCTATCCCGAACTAGATCTCAGTTGATCTACATTAAAGCCGATTCTACCTACAGCCTGCACAAAGGCACGGCTTTTATGGCTCACCAGCCTAAGCACATTTAATTACATTCAATTAAAATTAAAATGAGGTTGTGCCTCTCTTCAGTCTTTGAATGCGTGCGGGCTGACGTGGCTGGCTGGCTAGCTGGCTGCATGGAGAGATGCTCCTGCATCAGGGGGCAGAGGTCCCATAGTGATAATAGTGGAGGCCATTTAATGTAAGGTGGACTAGGTCCACTATATTATTAAATAAGGACCACTACGGTAGTTAGATATAATAAATGTAAGAGGACTTCTTAGAAGGTTCTACTTCTAGAATATTCCTCCTCTAGAATGTTATTGGGAGATGGTAGCACTATATAAAGGGGTTCAAGAAATGTAATGGGACATGAAGAAAAATATTGTATTTGGAGTTGAATCTCATTATGAGGAAGCCCCCTCGAGGAGGCAAGTGAACATGAGAGGATCCCTTCCATAATAGGATACATTGTATGGTGTTTCCCTACCTCAAGGGTTTGATATAATAAAGTGTGGTTTCTTCTATATTGCTCTGTGGATCTATTGTGTATTCAATATTTGTGGTGATTATATTTGTAGATATACACAAGGGTTTTCCCTGTGCTATATCTCTCTAATATACGTGCAGGGTCCAATAGTAGTACTCGACCCAATATCTCAGGGCACCAACTAAGGAGGCTAGACTGTACCCTTAGCCGTACTACCCGACTACCCAGGTACTAGAGAGTATATTTCTGAGTGTTGTTCTTGGTGGCACTATAAAATTTAGGCAACTGATCGGTTTATATATGGAGGGCTTTAGAAGATCTAGTCCAATCCATATACATGTGTTGTTTGAAGTGCTACCACTCGAAGGGGTACCAACATGGGTTACAAGGGTGGCCAACATATATGCGCTTAAGTACCACTTGTATTTCCTGCATGTATGAATCCCTGACCATGGGTTTATCTGTGTAACAACATATCTCTATAGCTTAAAGACACCCGAATACATCTCTACCTTGACAAAAAAAAATTAACCCACAATTTTATGTCGAGGAAGGTGCTTTGAAATGTGTAGTAATTTCGCAACCAGGATGCAGAAGACACTATAGCACGACAATGGATCTTGTTGGTTCTATTTCTGTTTCCTTCCCAAGGGTTAGGGTATTCAAGGGTTCTACATACAAGAGTTTTCCCTGTGCTATAACTCTCTGATAGATGTGCGGGGTCCAATAGTAGTACTCGACCCAATATCTCAGGGCACCAACTAAGGAGGCTAGACCATACTCTTAGCCGTACTACCCTACTACCCAGGTAATAGAGAGTATCTTCCCGAGTGTCGTTCTTGGTGGCACTATATAAGTCAGGTGGTCGATCAGTTTATCTATGGAGGGATTTAGGAGATCTAGGTCGATCCATATACAGGTGTTGTCTGATGCGCTACCACTCGAAGGGGTACCAACAAGGGTTACAAGGGTGGCCAATAGATGTGTGGTTAAGTACCACTTGTATTTCTTGAGTGTGTGAATCCATGACCATGGGTTTATGCATGTAACAACATATCTCTATAACTTAAAGGCATCGAAATATGTCTCTACCTTGAAAACAAAAATTTAACCCACAATTTTCTTCCAAAGACGGTGCTCTGAAATGTGTAATAATTTCACAACCAGAATGAAGAAGACATTGTAGCACGACAATAGATCTTGTTGGTTCTATTTATATTTCCTTCCCAAGGGTTAGGGTATTTAAGGGTTCTACAAACAAGGGTTTTCCCTGTTCTATAACTCTCTGATATACGTGCAGGGTCCAACAGTAGTACTCGACCTAATATCTTAGGGAACCAACTAAGGAGGCTAGATCATACCCTTAGCCGTACTACCCGACTACCTAGGTAATAGAGAGTATCTTCATGAGTGTTGTTCTTAATGGCACTATAGCATTCAGATGACTGATTGGTTTATCTATGGAGGGATTCAGGAGATCTAGGATGATTCATATACAGGTTTTGTCTGATGCGCTACCACTCGAAGGGGTACCAATAGGGGATACAAGGGTGGCCAACAGATGTGCACTTAAGTACCACTTGTATTTCCTATGTGTATGAATCCCCGACCTTGGTTTTATGCACGTAACGACATATCTCTGTATCTTAAATACGATGGAATATGTCTCTACACTGAATTTTTTTTTTAACAAGTGGTATCAGAGCACTTTCCTTAGCCAAAGAAGGGGATACTTTTTTTTGCTCTTTTTGCAAAAATTTTCTAGGGAAGAAAAATAGGGTGGAACACTTCAGGTTCATATATAAATATTTATGAGATGAATTTGGAAAAAAACAATTGTGTATTTGAATTCCTATTGGAAAAATACCCAATTTCAAAAAACAAATCAGCCGAAATGGAGTTCGGGAAGTAAAGTTATGAGCATTTTAAATTCAACTGTTTTTTAGGAAAAAACCGTGATTTTCTACAGCAATTTATTTTTAAACCCTTGTTCTATTTTTTGGGTTTTTTCATGATAGAGACAAGACTGCAGAGTTCATGAATTTTCATAGGGTTCTCAGATTGATACCAGATTAGTGCCATTGGATAAATCATTTTAAGAGTTTTCTTTTGATATATTATATGTGGTGTTTCCAATGGATATGCACTCTCAACTTAGAGAAATTCTACACATGATTGAAATAGTCAAAGCCAATATGCATGACCACTTGCAATTCATCAGAGATAGTTATCACAATAGTCAACGGTCATTGGCTCTCCTTCAAGAGAGATATCTTATGGCTGACATCATGAATGAATATCATCAAGAAGTGTATGCGTGGTATGATTTGGAGGATGATTGTGATGATTGGTATATGGATAGTTGTCATTTCTAGGATGACAACCACTTCCATATTTTATTTGATGACTCTACTCCACCTTCTGTAGAGAACATCAATGTGACACATCATGAGCTAGTTATGATTACCAGTGTCCAACCTGCATATTCTACAATAGTATTATTCCGTCCAGATTCAGCTTTGACCCTTTCCCACTATGTGGATGGATATTCTTATTTGGATCCACATGATAGTGTCAATATGGGGATCATCATTTTCAGTTGGTTATTGGGTGCCAATATCTGCTGTGTGGAGTTCACATGATAAATTGGACATGGGACCTTGGTTTACAATGACAGTTGGACTACTTCAGCATGATGGTTTCCATTTCTCAATGGGACCCTGAATCTCTAGTCTACTTCAACACTATGGTCCACACTTATCCATGGGATCTTGGTATATGGTTGCACATCAAGCGTTGAGGACAACACTTTCATAAGGGGGATGGAATGTTAGGTAGCTAGAGAGGTAGTGGGGGGGCCCAAAGGGCCCATAGTGATAATAGTGAAGGCCATTCAATGTAAGGTGGACTATGTCCACTATATTATTAAATAAGGCCCACTATGGTATTTAGATATAATAAATGAGTAGTTAGATATAATAAATGTAAGAGGACTTCTTATAAGGTTCTACTTCTAGAAGATTCCTCCTCTAGAATTTTATTGGGAGATGGTAGCACTATATAAAGGGGTTCAGTCAATGTAATGGGACATGAAGAGAAATATTGTATTTGGAGCTGAAGCTCATTAGGAGGAAGCCCCCTCGAAGAGTCAAGTGAACAAGAGATGATCCCTTCCATAATAGGATCCATTGTATGGTGTTTCCCTACCTCAAGGGTTTGATATAATAAAGTGTGGTTTCTTCTATATTTCTTTGTGGATCTATTGTGTATTCAATATTTGTAGATATAATTAGGTACATAACAATGAAAATCCTTTATATCATGTCCCACAGACTTACACAAATTACAAAATACGTTCCTAGTAGTGCTTTAATACTTCTACATCAAAGGAAAAGAAGTTGGATGATGACCCATCATTCTGCATATCTCACGCCATACCCATCCTTTTGTGTCCAAGTGATTTAGATCTCTTGTAGACATATAATATTTAAAGGTTGGACGCTCATTCTTATGATGAACTTCCTTTCTACATGTAACACACCATACTCCTTCGTGATTTTCCTTCCCTTTAGAAAGATCCTACAAATGAATTATTAATGTTGTTAACTGCGACTAAACCTACACCATCTATGCGCTATTTTCTCATGCAGAGGATGCTTCCAACTTCATGGTGATATCTAGCACTTCTGATTGCATCAATGGGCATCATATATGTGGTAACAATCCCCCAATGAACCATTCCCTATGTTGCTCATCTGGAATATAGAAGGTCAATTGATCCATCAATATCTTGAATCTCTGGTCAAAATACCATATTGATTCATTCTGCAACTGTTTGATCTCTTTTAATTCCATAATACACTACAAATCAAAATTTGGTTTCTGGAATTGTTTTAACAAGGCTTTTCTGATGTTTATCAATGTTCTAGCTTGCCCCGCAGGCACAGTGGAATAATACTTCATATACTAGAGAATTGTGTAGTATTTGAATATCATTACTAACTACACAATTTTTATATCATCATTGGGTACCTGCTTCATGGCCCATCACGACCCATATCGCTTCACAGACAAATAAGTGTTATTCCATATCTTCTATTCTTGCTCCATGGAATAAAGGCATTCTCAAAGTGGGTTCTACCCCCTCCATTGTGTATTGTGCAGTATTCTTCCTTAGTGTCACTAACTAAATCCATTTTAATTTACTAATTCCACTATTCTAACTACCTTTACCGATATCCTTGCTTCCTTCACTAACTACAAGTGTTCATGAAAAAATTTTAGACCTCAGAGATGCACACGGGGTTGTGGGTTCGACACAGAGTTTGGCCTAATTGGGGCTAATGGTATGTAATGGATCTCCTTCTGCTATATTGAGCTAATGGTGCCTTTTCTTTTCCTTCCTTTATGTGAATGGTATTCCTTGAATCTGGAGTACTACACCAATATCTCTTTCCTCAATCACATTGTGTTGCTCTTCTCTATCATACATTGTCCTTTTCCCATTGTACCAAAATATTTTTTCACTTCACAACACTCCAATATCTTCTTTTGTCACACCTTATTATTCTATTGACATTCTCATTCCATCTATTCCTTATCTATTCTTTCATGCATCCCTCTTCTCCATACTCTTATGCCATCCCCTGGTCATCCCCTAGTCCCCCTGTGTGTGAAGGCACCTAGCTACTAGGGTGATTGGATTCCAACTCCATAACCCACTTATCACACAACAAAATCTTGATCCAAGTAGATAATGATTTCAAATATCTTCCACGTAGACATTTAAAGAACTCACTTTCAACAACACTATATGACTAGGTACAATCTATATTAAACTCAGTAATATAATCCTCCAATACATTATCCATCCAGAAATCAAATGCATGCAAGATCTGACTACTTATGGTATTAACTTGGTGGATCAAATCAGGGGTCCAAATCCTAGGAACAACAGTGAATAATGTTTCATTCTTTTCATCTAACCTCTATAACCACTCAACCAAAACTATCGATAAATAAACAAAGAAAATCTCATGTAAGTATGTATATGCATACCTTTGTAGCCACTACTCCAAGATGATCTATGGGTTCTTATTCTAATCTCTGATAAAATTGCACTCCTTTTCCTCTAACCATTGTCCAATCTCTTCCTTAGTCAGCCTCCAAATTCCCCTCATTCGCAGATCTTGGTCTTGACAATGGAACCATTTCTTGGTGTGTAGTGGGTATTCCTAGGGTTCAACATGAATTCACCAAAAAAACCCTCGGATACCGACCCTTTCAGAATCACCCGCAAGAAGGTGAAGTCTCACTTGAGGTATCTATGGGAACTGCAGAAACCAGGTTTCCATAGTGATGAAGGGATGAGAGGCAGTCCTCATAACCATTATACTTAGCATTAGTTCATTATACCTTATATCATGTGCACAAAAACATAAGAACATGTAACATATTCAAAATAGAAAACATATATCATATGCACACAATAAATAGAAAAACAAACACATCATGACACATAGACACCATATTTAATGTGGTTCACCCAAGATGGGATACATCCACAACGATTGACTTCTTATTATATTTTTCAAAATCATCCATTACAAAGTATGTGCACTACGCACATACTTCATGCCCTTTCCATTCTCCTATCCCTCTATCTATTTCTATCACTATTCACTCTTCCATCCCTGCATACATTGCATTCTCGCATTCATTCATACTTTCTTATTTTCTATTCTCATACTTTCTCACTACTTCTCTATCCAAAAACCCTTACATATCTATACAATTACAATAGGGCTTATGATGCAAGAGCATTGCTCCAACTCATCAGCTTGTCAGTAGCTAGCACAACAACACAATAGGAGGGAGCGGATCCCTAAGAAAGAGAAGTGCTATCCTTTTCATTTTGAGTTTATGATATAAATTTAATGTAATAAAATGTTGTAAGGCTCAAGAGAGGCCAAGCCATTGTATTGTATAAAGATAAATGTAAATCGCCTTTAATGGGTCGCATTTGTATAGATCCTAAGCATTGCCTCATAACTAAAGATGTAAATGAGTATTTACTATAATAGCTTAGTGATAGGGAGGCATTTAATTAGACATGATAACACTAGAATAATTTGGAGGGAAGGCTCGAGAAGCCCCTCCATGTATAAATGTATGTAATGTATGCCTAGAATAGGTTGGTGAAAAAATATTGTAAGTTAGTAGTGGTTGAGAGAAAAAATTGAGGCTTTGCTGAAGTCCAGTCTTGTATACACTGTAAATAACATTAAAATTTAATGCAAAAAGTAGATTTCCTTGCATATGAGTTTCTTGTTGAACAACTGAGAGGGGGGGGTGAATCAATTGTCAGCGTGCTTAAACAATTATGCTTCTTTTAAAATATTTACAAGGCACTCAATGATGATCACACTAATGCAGGGAAATGAACAATGGGCACATTCAACATCAGTCACATATATGAGAAACACAGAGATAGATATTTCCCAAGGAAACCCATACAGGGTAAAAACCTCTTCTTCTTTATATGATAAGTATTATTTACATTATTTACATTATCATACATTTGAGCACCAACTCCCTGGTTTCTCTAGCACCAACTAGAAGGAAGCACCAACTCCCTGTGTTTAAGCCCCCACTTGAACCTATGAGGACACCAATCCTCCCTAGCACCTCCCAACCACCCTTGATTATGAATATGAAATACTAAAACCTATTACAGTGATATAGTGTTCAATAACAAATTACCAGTCTCATCACTGTTATGCAAGATTTGGCTACTCAGACTTCCTCACTATCTTCCAGCATGCATCTGATGCCCATTCTATTATTCTACTTTTTATGCTCTATGCGCCATGTCCCTTTGCTGCACATTGCTTCTTCTGTTCTTTTCAGCTGCTACACTCTGATCCTTCTTCATGCATGAATCACCCTCAACAACAACATCCACAACAATTCCAACAACAACAACAACCCCATCTCTTCTCTGTACTGTGTATTTATAGCTTTTGTGCACCTTGTGCATGCAATGCGCACAATACCTCTACATACTCACACCACGTCGATATCCTCCACAACTCGAGTGCTCTGTCTGATCATCATCGTGACTCTTCAGCTTCTCTGGCCATTTTTCCACTTGTTCAGCATCATTGTATGTTATGCTGAGATTCCTCAACCTCTCTAGCAGTTGAGACTCTTCGTCTTCTCTATGACAGTCGAGCTCACCTTGTCTGTTCTAGTTAAAAGATTTAATGCTCATCCAACTGTCAATCGCCTCCACGAGCATCTTTATCCCTCTTGAATATTCCCAGAGACTCTTCATCTCCTCTGTCAATCACCCCGAAGCCTCTTCGAGTCCTTTGGCATAAACCATCAGTGGTTTCTGGCAGTTACACTGTGACGTGCAATAGTAGCCCTCTGATTATGCTCAGATTCACCTGCATCGTTGGATTAACTCTAATAGGTTCTTGTGTTATTTACCCGTTTCTCACTTTCACAATTCAGAGATTCTATGATGAGACATCTTAAGTCTCCATGTCACGAGTTCTGAAACTCTGAAACAAAGATTTTCTGCACTAGCTCCTTCCTTTATATGACCATGGCTATGACCAAGTGCTTATGCATAAAGCACTTTCACGATTTCGCATTTCGTGAATCTGGGGATGAGGCATCTCGACTCTCCAAGTTGCGATCCCCGAAACGCTGAAAAGAAGCTTGTCTGCACGTACTCTTCTCTTCAACTCTTCGATGGTGTGACCACCGACTGAGACCACACGCTTATGCATAAAGAGCTTTTCTCGAATTCTCATTTCGTGAGTTTGGAGATGAGGCATATCGACTCTCCAGGTCGCAATCCCCAAAACCTCAAGATAGAGTTGAGATCAACGGTCCATGATCTCGATGAATCTATGGTCCAGATCTCATCGTGAATTCGCATCTCACGATTCCTTCAATGGAGGTCCTTGTCACTCCAAGTTGCGATAGGCACAACTCTGAAATGAAGCTTAGATCAACGATCCACAATTTCGATGAATCTATGGTCTAGATCTCATCGTGAATTCTCTTCTCACAATTCCTTCCATGGAGGTCCTTGTCACTCCAAGTTGCGATAGGCAAAACTCTGAAATGAAGCTTAAATCAACGGTCCACGATCTCGATGAATTTAAGGTTGCAATTAAATCGCGATTTCACATATCGTGATTTCAATGGTCATATTTCTTGCCTCTCCAAGTCGTGAGTCGCGAAACTCCGAAATGGAGTCGATGGTCTAGATCACACCTTGATCTGACAGCTGCGATTAAATCACGATTTTGCATATCGTGATTTCAATGGTCATATTTTTTGCCTCTTCAAGTCGCAAGTCACGAAACTTCGAAATGAAGTCGACGGTCCAGATCACACCTTGATCTGACGGCTGTGATTAAATCGCGATTTCACATATCGCGATTTCAATGGTCATATTTCTTTCCTCTCCAAGTCACGAGTTGCAAAACTACGAAATGGAGTCTCAGATCAACAGTCCCGATCAACACTTGATCTGATGGTCATCGGAAATTGTAAATGGGATCCAACGATCAGAAATTCTACTTCTCCTCCCGAGCTTACTTTGTTCTACTTACTCTGATCTTGCCATCACTGATCTTTGTCATCACTGATCTTTTCCATCACTGATCTTTGTCATCGCTGATCTTTTCCATCGTTGTTCTTGCCATCAATGACAAGCTTACTCCCAACTGTAAACCTTCCAACAATCTCCCCCTTTGGCATTGATGGCAACAAAGGCAACCCTGTTCTTTTCTTCCCCTTTGACATCAATGTCAAAGAAAACACACTCCCCCTGAGTTGTTGCATTAATTTTAGGAGGTATCAGATATGCAACCAATACAAGACTCCCCCTAACAGGATGGACTCTCTTAGATGTGAGACGGGATGACACCCAACTTCTGTCTGAGATATTCAAATGGTGTCTTTGCTAGAGGTTTAGTAAAGATGTCTACAATTTGTTCTATAGTGGGAATGTAATTGACCTGAACAATCTGATTGGTGACATGCTCTCTCAGAAAATGATATTTTATGGGAATATGCTTGGTCTTGGAGTGGAATACAATATTTTTAGACACACTGATGGCACTAGTGTTATCACAATGAATTGGGATCGGTGCAGTG
>SNQJ01S0068404.1:0-13585 GCA_010110895.2 Picea sitchensis | reverse complement strand
GAAGCACAATGGATTGAGGTATTAGTTTCTTTTTCATTTCAATTCATGCAAGTGTGATTAGACATGATCCTAACTCTGAGGTGACATATGGGTAAGGACATGAAGGGTAGTTTAAATTTCAATTTTTGCAAGATTAGTTTTAACTCATGCAAGTGTGATTAGACATGATCCTAACTCCGAGGTGACATATGGATAAGGACATGTAGGGTAGTGTAAATTTCAATTCATGCAAGTGTGATTAGACATGATCCTAACTCCGAGGTGACATACGTGTAAGGACATGTAGGGTAGTGTAAATTTCAATTCATGCAAGTGTGGTAGTTTAAATTTCTTTTTCATGCAAGTGTGATTAGACATTCTCCTAACTCTGAGGTGACATATGGGTAAGGACATGTAGGGTAGTTTAAATTTCAATTTCTGCAAGATTAGTTTCAATTTCTACAAGTTAGTGTAAATTTCAATTTCCGCAAGATTAGTTTAAATTTTTGCAAGTGTGATCTACATGTGTTGGTTCTAGGGGTAGTAACAGCTACTTGAATGGAGACTTCTCATGTTCTCCTTGACCAACTATCAGGAACATTTTAATTTCCGCAACTGTGAACAGTAATTTTTTTTATGTTTTAGCAAGAGTGTTTTTTAAAGTTTTTCATTTTGATTTGGGTGTTGTAAGAATCCTTTTTTTAACATGATTTAACAATGAATGTCATCTTGGAACTACTCACTCAGATCCTGGAAGATGTCGGGATTTCCTCTTCCCATGAAAGAAAGATCTTGACAAGGATCAAACATTCAAATACTTCTCCAGAAACAATTAAAGATCCAACATCTGAAGACTCTTATGCATCCGACAACGAAAAATTGATTAAAAAGGAGATTGAGGAAGATGAAGAGGAATTACAGCATGATCTGAGTGCGGAAAAACACACCTATGAAATCCTGATCAAACGATGGTTTCAAGCGAGTACTAGGTTAGATACATTTAGTTTTTCTTTTTATTTTCTTAATTCACAATTTCAACAACTAATTTTGCATGCTCATACATATTCTCAACTGTCAATTGTGAAATTGAAAGATAACATATTTTTATTATTGTTGCATACATGGCTACATTGGCTCTTTGATTATACGTAACTAATGTCTCATTTCTAATTAGTGTAGTGTAGGTAGGGTTTTATTTTCGAGTTTTTTTTATCTTTGCTAGAATAAGTATGTTCTCCTCTGCACTTCGTGCGATCGCGAGGATCAGAAAATAGCATGATTGATTGACTGATTTTAGGAATATTTTTCATCTTCCATTCACTGGTAAATTTTTAATAAGATTTCAAAATAATTTTAATTTTATTTTGTTTATTTTGAAAACATAATAAAAATATAAATAAAATTTGTGCATCCTCACACATAAAGCCTACAAGATAAATTTTTATTTTTTTTATATAGAAGGAATGGTTGAAACTCCAAGATGAAACAGTATCAATCCATGGTTTAAGTAGTGGTCATGCCATCTCTTTCATAAACCCACAACCTGCAACAACAATTAAATGGTAAACTTGCAAATGCAATTTCCCCACTAGCATTCATCCTTTCATGCCGAAACCTGCAAAAGCAATAGAAAATCAAATCAAGAATAAAACATTGGATCTTTATACTTATTGCCAAACTTAAATTCAATGTTGTTTCTGTTAGACAAAGAAAGACTGCCTAGCACATACAATTCTAGATTAGGGACGATAGCATTTTCTCCCATGGTTCTGTTGCATTCGGTTCAAGCCAGGACTCATCGACCAACCCCACTGATTTCTTAACCTATCGAATCGTTGTTACAACATGTTGAAACAATGACATTTTTGTTTTTTGCTGTAACAGTGATCTGCAACAATAGAACAACATAATCATTTAAGTCTTCACATCTGCAGGTTTAAAGTGTATTGTCTCGCTCTAACCAATAAAAATAATAATAATAATAATTGGGATTGATTGAATTGCGCTTCCTGTCCTGCATGCTAAACCTGCAAATAATAGATCTGAAATCAAAATGTCTATATGTTATACAATCAATTTCTCTCTAATGACTTCTTCAGAACTATGAAAATGCTCTTTGCAATGTTTTGTTATTGCATATTGGAAATCTCATCATTCCCGGAAAGACGAAAGTCATTTTTTTGAGTTTGAATCTATTTTTTTCTACAGTGGTGTGAAAGATTCTAAGTCGTGTGGCACTATTCGTTATGCGTGGAAGATATGATGCAAAATTTAAAAGTTTCCTTTAGAATTTGGTAAATTTTGCAAATCGGAATTGTGTGCTCAAATTGGATACCAGATCAACGTGTAGAGTACGTGTGAGACAATTTCATCAAAGACCTTGGGAAAAAGAAGTTGAAGATTCACGGATGGATGTTGTTGTTGATTTGTTTTGGGGCCAGGGAACCCAAAAAACTGAGGTGTCAGTGGTGAAGTTGCAGCCATTGGAAGTTCAGTGAGGTTGTTACATCTTCGAGGGGATTGACCGAAGAATAGGAACCAAATCATGATTCAGTTGCGGGATTTTTGCAGCAACGATGGTTTTTAACTGTGTAAAGATATTTGCGAGATATTTACGGTGGTTTTTAACTGTCGAAAATCTCTGCAATGGTTGGTATACACAGATCGATATCACTAATATATCGGCACCAATTAATTAACAATCAATCCAGATCCTGAAGTGATTGGTTGCACTCCTATTTCAACTCCTGTCGATGAAAATGAGGAGGCAGTTGGAACTATTCTTGATGGAGATTCAGTGGTGGCCGTTAATTTCTGAGAAGATCGTATAACTATGGTTTCTAAAGCATTTGAATACGATAATTTTAGTGCATTTGATCGAGTTCGGTATCGAAAATTCGATATGCAGGAATGATTCAATATGATGGAAAGTTAAAACTTCCATATCATTATCTTGTTTCCCCACCAGATATCATTGAACATCCAACAATGGGATATGGACATTTCCATACAGTGAAACTGTAACATTCGGTCATGTTAGATTTTTCTGGAACAACAACCGGTCAGGATTTTATTTTTATTTTTTTTACGCAAAACCGGAGACATACGTAGAAATTCCAAGTGATGTCATCACGACAGATGCCATATCGAGTGGCCGTTATGATCATGTTTGTGTGAATCTTCCTCATGGTGACATGGTAGGGAATACGAGTGATATAGAGGCAATAGTTGTTGCATGTAAAACTGTTGATGAGACTATAAAGATTATTTTTGATACAAAAGAACAAGTTCGCTCACCGTTTGCTTTTGCTTCTTGGATGACTTGAACGAGTGACCTATCTGCACCGATTCAGAGCACCTAACAAGATGCCTCAATATGGAAGAATTTATGTCAACGTTCATTTTCCTACTATGGGTGTGGTGATTTGGGCAATCCCTTGCTCAATCGAACAATTGATGGGTTTCTCAAAATTGGAACAATGGACACTTCACGAGTGCTTGTTGAAGAGACTTGGCTCACATGGACGTGAATGTTCTCTCAGTTAGCGTGATCTGGAGATTTGGCAATCCTCACGTTCTATGTGTTCATTGGTTACAGGTTTCATCTGATCGGTAAGATCAATCCGGTAGGTGTATCCTTGATTGACATGAAAGCAATCCCATGTCGGTGATTCCTTTTATCCCTGCAAGCATGGACAATTAAATTTCATAGATGATTTTAGGGGCGAAATTTCGCTCATGGGCAAAATTTCGCTCATGGGCAAAATTAAGGGGCTTCCAATTTTTTATTGGGCGAATTTTTTGTATTAAAGTGATTTTTTAAAACTTATATCATTAGCCCATAATTTATTTTAGGGGGAAAATCATGTACAAGGTTAGCCCTTGTTTTTAGGAGAGATAGAGGAAAAACAATTATATTTCACCCCTGAAATTTGGAGGGACAAGCTTCCATTAGCCAAATTTCTAGAAGTATGGGAATTTCTGATAGCTTCTTCGCCCTGACATTTGGTAAAATCGGGGTTTATGGTTTAATTCGCCCATATTTTGTGATATGGGCACTGGGTAGCCACATTTTGGCCCTCCCACTTGGTATAAATTGTATGGCATCTGCCCAGGGTTAAAATCATAGCTTTGTTACTTGTCTGGTTCGTTCGTGAGAACTACAGAGTCTACTAACTAGTGACCATCCAGAAAATCTCTAAATCACCAAGGCCCGGTTTACATATATTGAATTTTCATGTTTATTTCCCCTCGACAAAACAGAAAGAGGGCAAGAGATGCTAGTGGTGGAGCTACCTGTTCAGAGAAGAATTTGTTACAGTTATTAGCCTGGTGGTCTATGCAGCCGCCTGTTCAGAGCAGAAGAAACTCGGAAGGTGTTGCGCGAGGAGGCTTTGGCGGTGAATAATTACCAGGGTTTCAACTTTGCAAACGTCTTGATAGGTATTTACTAGTTACCTGGTCTTTCATCTTTAAATTCCTTAAATATATTTATTTAAATTGCGGGACAAAAAATGCAGACTTGGAACCAAATCTGTTTTGTCACAAGGGTGTGTATTTTCACGTTTTTTTATTTTGTTTATACTTATGTTTTTTTATTTGGATCCCCATTCCATTTCCCTGCCGTGTGCACCCAATATCCAGCCAAGCTTTCATCCTTTTTCCAATCAGATTGCACCCAACGACTTTTCCAACTATCTTTATTTGTACACATTTTTTTATTTTGTTTATACTTACATTTTTTTAATTTGGATCCCCATTCCATTTCCCTGCCATGTGCACCCAATCTCTAGCCAAGCTTTCATCCTTTTTCCAATCAGATTGCACCCAACGACTTTTCCAGCTATCTGTATTTGTAAGGTAAGAAAATTGTTAGCAAGTTTTAATACAAAATTATCATTCCAATACAAATAAATCCTAAATGAAATACAATCATAAAACACATGTAACATCCAATGAAGACAACCACAACGAAACTACCTAACCCATATTCTCAAAAAATGCAATAAAATGATGACCCTAATATCAATTAGCTAAAGTTATCAGCAGAATTATATAATGAATATGATTCAATCACAAATCATTTATCTAATATTCTGGACCAAAAGTTGACTTCTAGGCTAGGGAGCGATCTCAAGGTCAGCTTGAAGAACTACTGAATGCCAGGTTGGTAGAAGTTGGGGAATTTATCCAGCCTGGCACAAGGCCCTTCACATGCATAATTTTTTTCTTGGGGTCTGCCCTTCACATGCATAATTTTTTTCTTGGGGTCCGACAAACTTTGTGCCACACTGCATGATCATCCATTTTAAGTTGTGGAGGCAAACTTAAAAATCTTCTGCCAGTGGAAGGATTTCCACACGAGTAGTTCCGACATCAAAACTACATGCCATTTAAAAATATATATATTTTGAAACCCCACTTCCATCAACTGTATAAAATTTTGTTTACCTTTGCCAATGTTCTAAAAAACCCAAACTAACCATCCCTTTGCCAGATTCATAATGCAAGGAGAGTATCCAACCAAAGGTTCAAAATTTTCTTGGTCCAACTCTAAGACAATCACTAGTCATTTTTTCTGCAAGGGAACATGTCTACTACCACCAGTTATTCCAATTCCAAGAAATTGTTGAGCCTAGTTTTGGTCCCTAGGTTCATTATTACTAGATCCTCAATTTTTTTATGCATTTCTAACTTTTGGGTCTCCTTTCCCTTTCTAGAGAATGTTGGTCTTGGCTACCAACTTCAACCATAATGGAACCACTCATGAGGGTACCATTCATGTCTCTTAATGAAACCTACCTTTGGCTGAGCTTCATAAAATCCCACTAAGTTGTAAAAGGTAATTCAACATCCTCGTAGGAATCCGATAAAGGGATATCAATACTAGTAGTTGCATAATGTCAATTAATTGGTCCATCCTCTCTAGTCTTGTGGAATGACAATTTGAGATCTCTAATATCTTCACCATTATGAACAACAGTGGAATGTTTGCTGTGACACTAAGGTGGAACATTTTTGTGACATTAAAGTCCTAAGGGGAAACAAACCTCTACCCTTCATCCTTTTCCTCCAACCTAGCTGTGCACACTCAGGTCATAGCCCTTGATCCATTTGTAGATAGCCCCTAGGCCATCTTATTGATAATGTCCATTGTTTCCTCCTCCAATGGTTGTGCCCCCACCAGGTCCCTCCTCCATGAATCTATGAAATGCCAGGTACACGAGTATACGGGCTCATCTAGATCTACTAACCCTCCATCGAGTCATCTAAGCAGTCTAGGAGCTCCTCATCCATCCCTAGCATCGATGCCATGAGGATCCCACCCTTCTATCCACCTTTTGAAACCCCCGTGTTTACCCTAGATTGATCATGTGGGAACCTTAACACATGCCTATAGTGAATTTTGAAGATGTATGCATAACCCTCACTAGACTAGATAAATTGATTCTAAACCGAACATCCAAACCCCACCAAAGCATGCTTCAAAAATTCTATATCTATTGTCGCTTGGAAGGACCATTATTTGAAGAACCGCCATACCATTGTGAAGGTTTTCTCCCATGTTTGTTGAGCATCTCTTGAATAGGAAGTTAACTACGCATGAATGAATCTTATTAAATCACATGTAGTGGTCCTAGAGTTTCTATTGTTGTACACAAATCCTTATGTTTCTTTCTGTTGCTGTACACATAACCTTATGTTTCCTCGGTGTTCAACTCCCCAATGTCCACAAATCCTAGCCAAGAAAGTTTTCATAGCTTCTATGATTTGTCACTCACTTTGTAAGCCCAACACTGTCCCAACATAAGAATATGCAACCAGAAAGATAGCTTGTAACATCACATAGAAAAACAATCACAATCCAAAACAACTAATCTATAGAAAAATTAATAGCTGAAGAACCCACATTTTAGATAAGGTGCAACCAAAATTAGCAAGTTTTTCATAACACAAACCTCTGTCAAGTAAAGAGGTTGAGCACTGGACTTCCAGGAAAATTCCTTGAGATGAACAACATATTCCCAACCTACCACAAAATACCATGGTATTGTACAGGATACAATATCTTCTCCATTGAGAACACCTCATTATTCACTAGACTAAGAGGTATAGATATAAATGAAGTTCAATAGGTATAATTGTATGCAGTGTTGTTGTTTGTTGGTTCTCAGCAACTCTCAAGTCCTCTATAAGAATGTTTGTAGTTTTAATAGATTTTGCATCAACTATGCCCATCACAGATCTTCAATCGAAGCAATGGAGCTGCTGGTGGACAAAACTTACCGATGATTTGAGGAGGGTAAATTGACAACTCCAAGATAAAAGAAGGGATTATTAGCCAATAATACATCAAGATAACAATATAATATGTTTTTAAATAGCAAAACTTAACAAGATTTCTCCCTCATTTTTACCATCAATATCAATAAGTAACATAAATCAACAGAGAAGGCAAAGTAGGAAATATAACCATGCATCGCTATATCTTCTACAAGCCGCACAAACAATCTTGGAAAGAATAAACAATCTATAGTCCACCATTTTCCGCCCTTCCCATGTTTCCCTTAGTAGCCCCATTAAACTTTATGACTGCCTTGCCCCTTGGGACAACAAGTTGGGAGAGGATCTTAGTATAACTGCCTCTCATTAGCTGACTTTCAAGAGAAGATTTACTAGTCTTTAATCTTAAGAAGCAACAACTTATGATGTTGCAGAGAACAAACCAAAAATGGTGTTCAATTTTATTACAGACAAAGAGAAAGTCTAAAGAAATTATACATGAAGATGATAATGGTATAAAGAAAATCCTCCTAATTGAGCATTAAACTTTCAGACATTGACACAATATAGATAAAATTTTGCTCGCCTAAATTTGAATAAAAAAACCCGTAGAACCAAAAATTACAGATAGACAAGCCTCCTAAATGAGTGTCTCTGCTAGTTGACAACACTTCGAAAACATTGTTATCAATGGTGAGAATACTGACATCGAAATTTCCACCACCAAGGTCATAAACAAGAATATTCTTTCTCCTCCCTTTTATCTAATCCATATGCAATTGTTGCAACTATTGGTTCATTTATTATACGATCAACATTTAGCCCAACAATTACACCAAAATCCTTGGTTGCCTGCCTTTGTGAATCATTGAAGAGAAATATTTAGTTCACTAATACACATTATTTCTACATCACTCTAATAACACTCCCGCTTAGCATAACATGGACTCATGACATATCGTAAACATGTTTTCAACTCGTGATCTTCCGTGTCAAATTTACCCTGAACTGTAACTACTTTCACATCCCTGATTTTCTTCCCAAGCTAGACTCAACCTGCTCCTTCATTTTCAATAAAATCCTACTTGATTGACTAAAACTTTGATTTCATCATCCCCGATCTTCACCTGAATGTAAGGCTTCCCATATTTATTTACACCTTTGTAGGGCACAGTTTGATGTCTCAACCTCCCTTTTCCTCATACTTGAGAGAAAATACATCAAAAGGTATTTGCTTGCAAGGCTGTTGCTTCATTACAATATTACTAGACATTGTCCTCATAACTTGTGAGGGGTGATGAAAAGGGTATCTTGAATATGTGTTGTTGTGTGAGTATTGCGTAGTATACTATACCGACACTAATGGTTAAAATAAAGTGAAACTAAGAACAATATTTATATTTGGGGAGTGAGCTCTTTATTTCATTATTAGGATCACCATAAATTGTTGTAGATTACCCTAAAAAAACTGTTGCATTTTCCTGAGAATTATATCATTATACTTTGTGAATCTTTAAGGTCAAACATGATGATTTTTTGGATTAGTATTAGGATTATGAAATAGATTAAGAGTGCAGACCATATCCCGTAGCATTCATATTTACACCTTAGCACAACAGATTAAAATATTACTAGACATTCAAATGAAAAGTCTGTTCTAGATTTCAAGTGCGAGGAATATCAAATTGTCTAAATTCTCTAACTAGTGAGACATTCAAAGAATGATGAACCATTCTGAAACAAAATGCATATGGTGTTGATTCAACACATGACAAGTTGTTCTCGATTTGTTTACTTGTATTAAGTCATAAATATTTCCTTCTGATCGATGATCCACACATGAACATAAGATAAATGCTAGTTTGATCTCGATACCATCATCGACCATAAAGTACTTAGTAAAGTGTTGACAAGCCCCAAGTAAGGTCAAGGCTGTTGCTTCAGACATACATAGGGTGTAACTAGGATAAGGCTCTCTAAAAGATATGGTTCATGGTTATCAAAAATATGTTGTTACTCTGCCTTCACTTGGACTTTACCAAATTTCTATTGGTCAATTATTCGTATGTTTTTAAGGTACCCATTTATTTTTAGTTGTATATCTTAAAGAATCAATTTTTCTGGCAAAGTAAATTCCTTGTCACAAATACACACAGGCCTATCTTGTCTTCCTTTGTTTATAATGTCCCAAAGAGGCTTAAAGAAACACAATTGGCAGGAGTTCCAGATAATTCAAAGGTTGTTGTTCCTTTGATTTTAACAGCAATAGTATCACGTGCAGTAGTGGAATAACCAACAGCTAATGTTTCTGAATCAGGGGCACAAACACTAATATTGTAGTGGCCAGTCTCAACCGGGACATCAATGAGACCTCTTGATCCATTAGTCTGATTGCTTCTTGGAGCTTTTAGAACTAGTGAGTGGGATTATTCCTCTCTTGAAGCATCTTACCACTCAGGAGGAACATGATCCACCATTCTGCATTTATGTTAGCTGGAACCTCTCTTCAAAAAAAGCACTTTGGTCACTTAAGCAACTTGAAAGGATTTGAACCTTGGACCTCTACATTCATTTTTGTATCAACTGCTGAGGCATCTCATCTTAGCGCGATTGATATTTTGCAAATCTTGGGTTGTGAAACTCTATGCCCATTCTAGAGGCGTGTGATTCTTTCTTTCCTGACAATGAAAGTCGTTCTCGATTTGTTTACTTGTATTAAGTCATAAATGTTTCCTTCTGATCGATGATCCACACATGAACATAAGATAAATGTTGGCTTGATCTGCTACCATCATTGACCAGAAAGTAAAGTGTTGACAAGCCCCAAGTAAAGGTCAAGGCTGTTGCTTCAGACAGACATAGGGTGTAACTAGGATAAGGCTAATCTTCTGAGTAGAGCTAGTCTAGTCAGTTGAAAGTTGAAGCTGATTCTGTTATGTTAATGTAAAACTTTACTCCGCTCATTTACATGGAATGGGAGCCGGCTCCAAGTACTTGCACAACATTACAGAGCTGACCGTTTCCATCTCCATTAATTTGGATAGTTTAATGGTGCATTGAAATTAGCTTTCACAATTGCATCAGGTCATTCATCTGTTGCTGCGATTTAGACTGACAAAATGTTATGTATAATCTCAATAAATCAAGAAGTAGCACTGGAGATTCACATATTGATGACCCATCTGGATGATGGAACTGAATGTTAGGTTTATTGGAAGTAGCAGAAGTCAAAGCGAATAGAGTCAATATTGGTTGCTATGCTCTTTTGTAGGAGAATAACAGGATAATGATGTTAGAGGTTGGAGGGCATCATCATCCGGCAGGGGAACTCCACATTCGAAAGGAGATCATTGCGCTTAAAAGAGATCGGTGTTTGCGGGATCCAACGACTTCTTATTCCTGGAAATATCCAATAACTGGTAAGTTTGTTGCTAATTATGATTGGAATTATGGTAACGGAAATTGTGAGAGAGAGTCTGTAGAAGGGAGAAATGGTTTTGAAAAGGATGCCAGTTTTGAGAATCTTCCTACTTCCTTGAGAGGAGGTGATATCAGTAATGGAGAAAGGGGGTTACTTCATAATTGGAGAAATCAATGTTGGGACACACATGAAGAACTAATGCTTAATGTACAGGATATGAATATCACTAGAATGGGAAATGATGGGAATGTAGAGACATCGATAGGGGCTAGCAATTATTTGGAAACTCCCAACAGAGAAGACTGCAGATATGCATAAACTTGTGGAGATGAGAAGACGATGATCATTGATGTTTAAATAGGGCAGAAGGGATAGGGTACTTAAGAAGACATCGAGGGATTGGAGAGTCCTCTATAACAAAGCAAAGTGCCAAAGAGAATCATCAAATCCATACTTCTGTACATGCACTATCACAACTTTCACTAGAGGAGGAGGAGCCCTTCAATGAACTAGATATATGTAATGAAGATGATGTGAGCTCTTCCAGGGAGAATAGACGGATAACAAGATTAGACTGCAATTCCCGTTCAGGATCACCGCTACTGACTAGAGATGCATGGAAATTTCGTCAGCAGAATGACAAGGATAACAAAATGTCTCATTGTTTGAACCTTTCAAGAGATACCATTAGACAAAAGGAATACTCATACACACCTGCATCAACATGCTCTTACAGCAGAAATGGCTATCGTAATCCTAGTGTTATTGGGTCATGGGATGGCTTGATCTGCTACCATCATTGACCAGAAAGTAAAGTGTTGACAAGCCCCAAGTAAAGGTCAAGGATTTTTCTTCAGATAGACAGAGGGTGTAACTAGGATACGGCTAATCTTATGAGTAGAGCTAGTCCAGTCAGTTGAAAGTTGAAGATGATTTTGTTATGTTAATGTAAAACTTCACTCCGCTCATTTACATGGAATGGGAGCCAGCTCCAAGTACTTTCACAACATTGTAGAGCCGATCGTTTCCATTTCCATTAATTTGGATAGTTTAATGGTGCATTGAAATTAGCTTTAGCAATTGCATCAGGTCATTCATATGTTGTTGCAATTTAGATTGACAAAATGTTATGTATAATCTCAATAAATCAAGTAGTAGCACTGGATATTCGCAGATTGATGACCCATCTGGATGCTGGAACTGGATGTTAGGTTTATTGGAAGTAGCAGAAGCCAAAGCGAAGAGAGTCAAGATTGGTTGCTAGGGTGTAGTTTTTCTCCTAACTTCTCAGATTCAGTGAGGAGAAAGGTTAGCAATATGGTCTCTAGAAATCAGACTACATTGCAGAAAGAATCACCATTATCCAGTTATAAGTACAAGAGGTCTATTCGTTTGCTGAATTGTAACAGGGAACTTTTGTCTTTTCATATCTTCCTTCATAGACCTATCGATTTGTTATTGATAAGGCCACTAATTGATAATGAACTAGGGTCAGTTCTTAACCTAAATATCGTTCCAAACAAATGCATTAGTTCTAATAAAACATGTTTGCAGTACTACCAAGTACAGTTTCCGTATATCTTAGAAAAATAAAAAAAGACCCGATGAAGAAATCATTATTTTGATCGAAACCTAATTTTATTAGCATTACAAATGTAGAAGTATGAATTTCCTAATACTAAGTTATTCCAGAGAAGCATGACCCACAGGTTCATGCTTACTGTAGATATACATCATATGACCAATATACATAAACAACAGAGACAAATTCACTAAAATGTTTTTAAGAACAGTTGAAAGTTGCTATCGGAAGTTGGGACTCAATCATATTCTTAACCAGACCGGATTTAGCTCCCTTTTTCTAGATTTTTTGGATTCTTAGAATTTTCTAGTTTGGGATTTCCATTCCTCTAATTATACTGCAGTGATTTCTTGTCCAGGTTCTTAACATGCTTCCGTTTCAGGGAAAAAGATATAAAGTTTTCATTTTCTTCACCTGTTCAGTCAAAGATTTAGATCCACCCTGTTTTGCTATTGTCTAATTTGCAGCTTTGTCCGAGGCTCCCAAAGGGGTTGAAAAATTCTATTCCACTAAAGTCTGACAACTCTTTTTAGGTCTTCAGTTCTTCCCTTAGACTAGTATTCTCCTTTTCTTTCTCATTTCCTTAAAATCTCTATCATGAAAAATTCACTTTAGAAAAAAGAATAAAGAGAAACTTCCTTCAATGAGACTAGATCAAGATTTATCTATCCAATCCAACAAATATCAATGGTTAGACAATGAGCCATTGAGTATAAAAAATAGAGCCAAATCTATCAGGTATCTTCCCTCTGCTCAGACAGAAGCATGTATAACTCCAAGGATGGAAAATATATTATTTCTCAAAGCACTCAAAGGGCTATATGATGACAGATTGCAAAGAAACGGTAACCTACTTGGGTCTGTGACTTTTCCGTTAGGAGTTGTAAAGTTTTGAGTCATTAACCAAGGGAAATTGGTAACCTCCTTTTTGTAAATATGTGTGTGGACACCCAAAATTGTAGGTGTTGGAGAGAAAATTTCTAGGAGGTCAAGAATAAATGCCATTTTAATTTGTAGGTTCATGAGGGGATAGAAAAATTATGATAAACATGTCACATAATAACATGTCAAAATCAACATGCAACATGCTAGCTGGGTTCTAAATAGGGGAAAATGGTTGACCTATTTTCGTTGATTAAAGAGTGTACTTGTCGAAGATGGGGGGCACTTGTGGTGCCAAGAGGGAATATTTAACTCCCTGAAGCACCATTTGGGAGACTAGAAGGCTCAGGAAGTGGTTATAGGTTTTGGTCACATAGATACCTCACTTTTGTAAACATAGTAAGTCATGACCCTTCTTAAGATTATATATATTGATG
>SNQJ01S0068403.1:17065-34664 GCA_010110895.2 Picea sitchensis | reverse complement strand
ACATACATCTTGTGTTCCTTGTGGAGATGATTTGTTGATGATATATTGCTGATATATGTTGTTGATATGTATTCACATCTAACTGATTATTAATGACATCAATGAGTAATGAGTAAATGTCGAATGCTAACTAATGAGTTTTATGTAAGAGGGAAGTTTTGGGAAAAAGATCCCCACACTCATTCACCCTCCCCTCTAAGTGTGGTAGGTGTGTCCAACACTACCAAAGACTCATAAATATTATCTACAGAAAGAATCAAAGCATTTTGTAAAACATCACCTATTACATTTGCTTCCTGATTTTTCTCTTGTTGTCCATCTCTTTGTTTCTTTGGATCTTTGCAGTATTTCTTCCCACAATTCCAACACTCTATCTTTACAAGTATGGATTTGGATCTTCCATTCATAGAATTCTCGCGGTTCCTTGAGGTCTTTCCTCTATCCTTTTGTCTTCCCCTGTTCTCCATGTTTAACGCATTACCTAATTTCTCACCTGTGATTTTCTGTCACATTTCCTCGCTAAGGATAACACCAACAACATCATCAAATTTTAGAGTGTTTGAACCAGAGACATAGTTACTTGCAGCCATGACCAAGCCATTCCATCTTTCTGGCAATGAGCACAAGATTAGAAGAGCCCTGACCTCATCATCAAATTCCACTTTTACAGAACTTAGTTAATTAATAACCATATTAACATTCATTTAAATGATCTACAACAAACCCACCTTCTGAAATATTCATATTAAATAATCTCTTCATTAGAAATACATTTTTGGACACCAAGGGATTTTCATATAGTTTAGTCAATGCATCCGTCAACTCCTTCATTGTCTTTTATTTCAAAATATTGAAAGCCACTGACACTGTCAGGCTCATCTATATCGTTCCTAGTCTCTTTCTGTTAAGAACCTCCCATTCTTCGTCCTTCATGGCCGTCAACTTCTTTGATATTCCACCCAATAGTAGGAATAGATCCTTCTGATATAAATAATCTTCCATTTGCATCTTCCATAACTGGTAGTTTTGGTCGTTAAATTTATCAACCCTAAACTTTCCATCTTCTGTCATTTCTCCCACTTGAACTAGGAACCCTATTTTCCTACGAGTTACCTTTCGCTCTGATACCAGTTGTTAAAAAAACAGGATCACAGAGCAATAAAATAAAACACATAAGATACACAATACAATAGAGACACATATATGTGTGGCTCACCCAATGTGGACTATGTCCACCAGAGAAATTGCCAGGTCCTTCCTTTATTATTATCCAACAAATGAAGGGATACAACCTACAACACACCCGTTGTAACTTCCTTTTCTTTCTCTCATAGTTTCCTCTATCAGAATACAATATTCACAATAATACATAGCCGCAATACATTTCCCTCATAAAAGAGAGTTTCCTTCTAGGGAAAAAAACCTAACATAACTTCTACCGTCATATTTGCGACCTTATAATGAATGGTCCAGATTTACTATGAAATTATAACATACATTTACAAGACATTTTTTCCTTCAGGGGCTTCTCTCCTAAACCCCTATCGGGGAATGTTGTCCCTCGAACCCCCGCTTTCCCCCAGACCCCACAGGAAGTGAAAGTGCCTGTTGCACTCCCCCGCATGGAGGAGTGTACATTATTTCGGGGTGTAAAGTCTTCATGGGGTATAAACACGGCTGAAAACAAATACCTCTAAATCAGGAAGATAATCAGGCTCCACAACCAACACTGGAGGGTCCTTCTCTTCTTTGTGGAGCCACCGGTTGAAGGAACTGTCTCAATTTCCATGGGAGTCGATGCACACTACTCTTTCTAAATTTATAATTGAGATCGAATTGAGTTTACATCATCATGTTGTTGCCACATGATTGTCCTATACTAACTGGGGATATCTACTATAAAGGATACATGTGTAGATAATCCTTGAAAGACAATTTGAAGTTGTTGGACAAATTGCTAAAGATATTCATTATCATTAACCTGTTCATGAGGCTTGGTTCTACCTCAAGATATTTGAACCAAAGATTTCTGGATTTGATGGCAAGATGTGCACGAGGGTTCCAGAACAAAAAAATAAAAAATATCATTAATAGATATATTTTTTCTCCTTAATTAAAATTATAATTATTATCCTCTGGTGGTGGTGTTGGTTGGTATATAGTATTTGATTTGGTATTGAATGTTATTATTTTTATATTTCATCATAATTTTTTCACAATTCATAATGTTAAACATAGTGACAATTAAAATAAATAACTTTTTAAAATACAAATTCCGTTTTATCTTCAATATTATTTGAGAATGGATATGGGTCTTATTGTGAACTTCACTTCATAAAAGTGTATAATTAATGTCTACATTTAAAACTAAGTGTATAATTAATGTCTACATTTAAAACTAATATAATCACATTGAACACATGCATGTTCTAATTTGATTTAATGTGCATATTACAAAATGAAAAAAATACTAACACATTTAGACATGCACATGCTGCGGATGTCATCTCGCCACCCCGTCCCCTCACCCCTCCAAAATCCAATGCTTCTCTCATGCCTAAGAACCAATGCCTATCAAAACATTTTCGATTTAGGTCCATTTTCAATTTCTTCGATGCTAATATTCATATTCAAAGAATTTAAGAAGCTAAGTTGGTGGGATTTGGGCTTGTTAGTTTATAGCCTCCGTTTTGTGAAATTGCATTCATGTATTTTTATTTTAGGAATCATTTGACTCTAGAATGATAAATTTTCTAAAGCTAATTCATAAATTAATTATTGTTCTGTGGGATATAGTAGTTGATATCACTGATTTAATATTGAGTGGTGGAAGTGGGTATACAGGGGTTTCATAATATTTTATAAAATTAAGACATCACTTGGTTTTTGATACAACACTATATTTGACATTATATTTGAGTATGGTCATAATGTTTAGGGTATTGTTCTTGGGAAATTGAATGGGACTTGGAGATTATGAGGCAAAATTTACCAGTTTTCATAAGAAATTTGTAATTATATTCATTGTAGAGATTATTTACGTATTTTCTAGAAGTTTTTCATTATGTTCAGTGTTGATTTTTAATGTTCAGTGGGGAACAATCCAAGAGAATGTATTAGGGATTTTCTGTAGCTTTGTAGCTTAGGTATACAACAATTGACTATATCATGAGAAATTTTAAGATATTGAGAATGTTTTCATTGTGATTTTTGAGAAATCTAATACATAACTTCTTTGATTATCCTTCCATTGGAGTATGTGAGGTGTATACCATGATCTTGTAAAAATGTCACTCATTTGTGTGTCTTTACTCCACTTATATATGTTTTTTTTATAGTTTTTTTAGTTTCATTTGACTATATAATGAAAAACTTGTGAACATGTGAAAGTGCACTATCTACTGTTTCTGAGAAAGATGAATGGAATTTGTGTATTGTGAGGTGTCTTTTGTGATTATCCTATCGTTAGAGTGTGTGCGATATATACTGTGATCTTCTAGAGCTGATAGGAATTTGTATGCATTTACTTCATGTATTGTGATGCAACTTTTGTTATTTTCCTTTCATTGCAGAGTATGAGGTGTATGCAGTGCTTTTGTACAACTACTAGGAGCTTGTGTTTATATGTATGCGATAATTGGGGAATAGGTTATAGAAAACACGAAAAATCAAAGATACATGAAACAAAAAAAAGGGTGAGCACTTTTGAAACTGTTTTGTTCTTTTTTCCAATTTCATATTGTCACAGGAAGAACAAATAGATGTTGAAAACTATCAAATGAAACAACAATGCATTAACAACATTGACCAAGTATTGAACCAAAAATGTTCTTTTTAGACTACATGCATTTTCTTATATGCTAGGGAATTATTTATTTGATGTATTTCAGGTCCTATTACAATTTCAATATTCCTCCATTAAATTGTTAATGGATAATTTCTTAATTTGTTTAAATAATAATAATGAAAAGACTTTGAAATTATATCAATACATTTGGAATCATATCAATACAAACTAAAATCTAATTTTTTTGTATAAGTTATATAAGATCCATAACATTAACACATATCTTTGCATACTTTTTATATTTTTATATAAGATGGTTACTTTTTATATAAGATGGTTGGCTAAGTGATTAAATATACCCATTGAAATTTAGTTACTAACAAAAAACAAAATATAACAAGATATTTATTATTTAATACAAATACATATATATAATCTTGATATTTAAAGTTATTATTTCTCACCATTAATGAGAGATAAATAAACTAAATAAGTGCAATAACATTAATAAGCAAATAAAGATTGTTGAAGAAATCCAACACATTAATTAAAAAGTAATAAAAATAAAATGTTGCACATTAATTGAAATAATAAAGTTAGTAGATGCATTCATGAAATAAAATAAATTTACTAATAATTTTTAATTTAAATGAAATAAAATGTTTTGTGTTTAGTTGACTATAAAAACATGACTAAAATTATTATTTTATAAAAAGCTTCATAAAAAATTTAAATTACTAATAATTTTTAATTTATGATTTATAAATAAAAAATACTAATAAACTATTATAAATAAAAATAGTTAAAAGTAATCTAACACATTACTAATAATTTTTAATTTATGATTTATAAATAAAAATTACTAATAAACTATTATAAATAAAAATAGTTAAAAGTAATCTAACACACTAGTTGAAGTAATAAACATAAAATGTTACACACTAGTTAAAATAATAAAATTAGTAAATGCATTTATAAAATAAAATGTTTTGTGTTTAGCTTGCTATGAAAACATAATTAAAATTATTATTTTATAAAAAACTTCATTAAGAAGTTTATAAATTTGAATGCTATTATATTATATATTTAATTAAAATTAAAAATAAAAATTTAACAATTTAAAAAAAATTAAATTGATCAAAATCAAATACATAACCCATTAATAACTAAATTCAAAGAAAACAATGTAAAAATATATTATATATTTAATTAAAGTTAAAAATGAAAATTTAACAATTAAAAAAACAATTAAATTATCAAAATCAAATACATAACCCATTAATAACTAAATTAAAAAAAAACAATGTAAAAAGATGGTGGGAAACATAAAATAATGTAAAAGATGGTGGGAAACATAAAATAATATTCAACGGTGGACATATAAAATGTTATGAATATAAAATGACATGGCGTTGATGGGAAACATAAAATAATGTAAAAGATGGTGGGAAACATAAAATAATATTCAACGGTGGACATATAAAATGTTATGAATATAAAATGACATGGCGTTGAGAAGAAAACAGGCCGCTAAAAAAAATGGCATGGCATTGAAAAAGGAAACAGGCGGCTAAATTTTTTTATGAATATAAAATGACAAAACACGCCGCTAAGATAAAAAAGAAAGAATGACATGGCATTGAAAAGGAAACACCCGGCTAAAAAAACAAAACGAGAAAACCCGAAAGGGTATAGTTACAACAAAATTGAAGTCACACATAGAGGCAAAATTTGGTTGTACATGAGAAAACATATCACTAACTACGATTACACATATGAAGATAATAAAACTATTCATTGAAGTGTTTGATAACAAAATTATTTTCTAACTAATTTTAGATTGAATAATGTCCCAATTTACGTTGAGTAATGTGGCATGAAACCAATATGTAGATTGGATTTATAATCAATGGTGATAGGATTTCATTCCATGTGGATAAGTAATTTTAATTTTTAGTTAATAATAATAATAATCTATTTTTAAGGTTACGGCTAAGTTAGCACATCAAATTTAGTGTATGAAATCTCCTTATTTGTGGGACAGAGATCTTTAAACCTTGACTAAATTAATACATAGAATTTTTAAACTTTCAACCAATTTTCAATAAATTAAAATAATATTTTTAGGTTGAACATTAAGTTTATTGCAAATTTAATTTCAGGGATAATAACACTTTGAACTTACGGACCAATGAACCTTTTAAAAATGTTTTATTTTATATATTAACAAATAATATTTGATTTACCAATAAACCATTTAAAAAAATACTTTATTTTATATATTAAAATATGATATTTTTGATTTGTTAAATTAAATATTAAGTTTATTGCAAATTTAATTTACAGAACAACTAGAAGGCCGTAATAACGCGGAGGCAGTATTACAAGTTATAATGTGTAAACTGAATCGATTAAATAAGTACAATACTATATACTGCAACGATTTTTATTTTTACAATAACACATTAAATTTATGAATCTATCACATGTTAAAAAAATGTTTTTTTATTATATTAAAAAATTGTTTTTTTACAATACTATATAATGTATTGCTTTGCACAGAAAGGGGAAAAGACTTCGAGCTTTCCATTTCTCACACACCATGCAAGAATTCTAATTTGCAAAATAATAGTTCCTAGTCTTATTATTCAAATATTAGAACATTGAACAATCCTGCGCGTGCCCCCGAGCTAGGTCTACAGGTCGCTTCTGCGTGCCCCTGAGGCCGTCAAGCCAGTTTGCTCGATCTGCAGCCTTCCCACGGTCCAATGGAAGCTCCAGGGGACCCCGATCCGCCCCCAGAGGTCCAGGCATTCAGAAAAATGGTAGCAACAGGACCAAAACGGCCGCCCTCAGCGTCTCAGCAAAAGTTCGTAAGGAAAATGGATTCCATCCCCACGGTGGCTCTGCCTGAAGAAGAAACTTGCAAAGCAGCCCTGAACCTGGCCGCGAGAGGACTCATAGGCTAGTTTATGGGCCTCTGGCCTTCGCCTAAATCTGTGGAAGATTGGACACAAAGGAACTAGAAACCCCTGATCAAAGAGGGAGTCAAAAGCTACTTTGTAGGAAAGGGCTTCTTCGTATTTGTCTTCGAGAACACTGAAGATAGGGGACTGATCTTCAGAAATGGGCCATTCTTTATGGGACCTCAGGGACTTTACCTAAATAAATGAACTCCCGACTTCGATCCCACTCAAGACGTTCCCTCCGCAGTCCCGGTATGGGTCAGGCTTCCACATCTTCCGCTCCACTGTTGGAACCAAAAATCCCTCCAGATCATCGGCAACGCGCTGGGAAAATACATAGATCACGCTGCAAGAAAGGATCAGTTTTCCTGTGCTCGAATCTGCGTAGAAGTGGACTTAGAAGAGGGGCTCCCGGAAGCAATCAATCTTACCGTAGCTGGGTGGACGTACGTACAGGAGATGGATTACGAGCAACTACCTTTTAAGTGCAGACACTGTCATGGACATGGACACTTTGCAAAGCATTGCAAGAAGAAAACAGAGGAACAGGTAGAAAAACATAATGGGGAATCATGGACCTTGGTTCAGAAAAACACAAATACAAAAAAAGGTAAAGGAAAAGGCCATATGACCGTATCTCACAGCAGTGACAGTAACGAACAAGAAAAGGACGCAGCACAAAAGGGAACAACAAATGTCCAGGACAAGCAAGCAAAACAAATAGAAGAGAATGGCGAACAGGCAGAAACCCCACCCTCATTCAAAGCGGGAGGGAAAGAGCTACAGATTGGGGACAATCAAGGCAGCCCTTCAAACCCTTCATATGCAGAAATCGCAAAGAAAAAACCAGAGGAAAGCTCAGGTTCTTCAGAGGATGAAACCTTTGAGCGCCCCTCGAATAAAGCAGGAAGGAAGTCCCGCAAAGAAAAGAGGGAGGAGGAGGCAGAAAGGTTCAAGACACAAGGTAGTCAACCCACTATAGAAATGTCTATAGGCCGAAATACCAGACCAAGACCTTCCAAGGGAGGTCCCAACCCCCCCCATCAAGTAAATAATGAAACTCGCCTCCTGGAACTGTAGAGGTCTGGGGAATCCCTCAAAAATAGAAGCAGTCAAGGACCTTTTGAAAGCAGATCCCTCAGATATTCTAATGCTCCAGGAGACCAAAATAGAAGGGGAAGCCCTTCTGGAAATCAGCAGATCAAAGTGGAACAAAAGAGCCGGTATAACAGTCAGTTCAAGGGGGACCTTCGGAGGATTGGAAACTCTTTGGACCGATGACATCTTCCATCTGAATAAGCACTTGGAAACTCAACACTGGATTCTCATGGAGCTGAAGCACAACTCAAGTAAGTTATCCATCTCTCTTTTTAATCTATATGTTCCAGTTTCTTATGTTGAAAAACGAGAATGTTGGAAGTCTCTATCGACATATTTAGACAAGAACTCTCCCAGCAACATCATCATAGCAGGGGATCTTAATAGTGTAACAAAAGCAAAAGAGAAGAGGGGAGGCTCCAATAACATAGACCCCATGCTGGTAAAGGTAGAAGAAATCATGCAGTCTTGGGACCTCTTAGATTTCAATCCCATCCAAGGCATTTACACTTGGTCCAACAACAGGGTGGGTGCGGACCACATATCTGCCCGTTTAGACCGATTTCTCGTGCAAAGTTCCATAATGATGAATAAAAAGATTATCAGTACCAAAATTCTGCCCAAACTCACCTCAGACCACAAGCCAATACAACTCCTCCTGGAAGAAGAAGAAGAGTTGGGCCCCATTCCGTTTTGTTTCAGCCCTTTGTGGATTGACAGAGGGGAATTTTTAGAGACAGTAAAATCAGCATGGGCCAAGTCTTTCTCGGGATCGCCAAGCTATGTCTGGGAACAAAAGTTGAAAGCTACAAAACAAGCGTTGAAGGACTGGATAAAGAAACCAACCCCCTCCCCTACTGAACAAAGAAGAGAAGCAGTGCAGTCACTGCAAACTTTGCAAACAGAAATGGAATACAAAGAGATCACAACTGAGCTGCTGGAAAAAGAAGTAAAAGAGCAACGATCTACATTTCAATCCTTCCGAAGAGAGGAATAATACTGGAGACTTAAATCCAGAAGTCTCTGGCTGAAGGCTGGGGACAGGAATACCTCCTATTTCCACCGGCAATACAGGGCGAGGCTGTCCAGGAATCACATAGCAGAAATAAAAAAAAGGGATGGCCAAGTCTGCAAAGGGTTCAATCAAGTCAAAGCCGCTGCAGAATCCCATTTCAAAAACTTATATAGAGAAGACACTCTAAGTAGCGAAGAGGAAACAACAGACCTTATCTCCAATATCCCGCACCTCATCAGTCCAGAAGATAATGACTCTCTCTGCCAGCCACCTTCTGAGGCAGAAATCTCCAATGTAATCTGGTCCATGGAGGCAGACAAGGCTCCTGGGCCTGATGGTTTTTCAATTCACTTTTACAAGTCCTGTTGGCATATCATAAAAGATGACCTCCTTAAAATGATCAGGGGAAGCATGAAAAAAGCGAATGTTGGTGGAGGTACCAACTCTACATATCTGGCATTAATTCCCAAAGACACCAATCATGAATCATTTGCAAGATTTAGACCAATTTCGTTGTGCAATGCATCTTACAAAATCATGGCAAAGCTTCTTGCAAATAGGATTAAACCTCTGCTAAAAAGAATGATTACCAATTTTCAAGGCGGATTTGTGGAAGGCAGGCATATAAAGGATAATGTAATACAAATTCAGGAGATTGTACACTCCAGCATACATCGGAACGAGAAAGGAATGCTGATAAAGCTGGATATGGCAAACGCATTCGACAGAGTCAACCGTTCGTTCTTATACATAGTTCTTCTCTCTTTCGGCTTTTCAACCCAGTTTGTTCAGATGATAAAGGCATGCATTGACAAACCTTGGGTCTCTCCCTTAGTCAATGGCCGTCACACTAGCTTCTTTCAGACAAAGAGGGGCATCAGGCAGGGATGCCCTCTGTCTCCCTTCCTGTATATAATCGTGGCGGACACCCTCARTAGAAAATTCATTGCTGAAAGGACAGTTGGAAACATTTCGGGTCTTAAATCCTCCATTGGGGTAGAACCCATAAACCACGCGCTTTTTGCAGATGATTCACTCTTACTCGGAGGAGCCTCCATTAGAATAGATAGAGCCATCGATTTGGTTCTCAAAACTTACTGCAGATCCTTGGGAGTTGTAATCAATGACAGCAAAAGCGAAATATACAGTTGGAATCTAAGCCAACAGGAACTCGTAGGCATCTCTGCCATCCTCGGGTTTAAAGGTCACGAAAATTGGGAAAGAATACAGTATCTCGGTCTCCCGATTATCTCTGGTGGCAACAAAAGATCGGCTTGGACGAGCCTCATTTCCAAAATTAAAAATAGAATAACAGCGTGGGGAGGCTTTTGGCTAACAAGGGGAGGCAAAGTAACGCTCATAAAGTTTGTGATGTCCGCAATTCCTCTTTACCAGGCCGCGTTTCTCTTAGCCCCCAGAACGGTGAACGAGCAGATCTCCAAGCTCATCCGAGACTTCCTGTGGCAGGGGGGAAAGGGTAATGAAAACAAAATGCATCTGGTGAATTGGGAGACTGTCAGAAGACCCAAGGCAGAGGGAGGTTTACAAATTCGGGACCCGGCTCTTGCCAATTTAGCGCTTGGAGGTAAGATCCTGTGGATGTTGATCGATGACCCCATGCATCCGGTGAGCTCCACTCTGAGAGAAAAATATGAAGTAAACAGTTCACTCAACAACCTCCAGGTTGATAGCTCTGCAAATTGCACTCATATGTGGAAGCTGTGCTGTAAAAGCAGCAAGTTTTTCAAAAATAAGGTGTACAGAATTCCTGGCAATGGCAAACGAATGTCAATCTGGAAGGAAAGCATTATGGGGAGAGAACCATTGGCGAAAAATGATGAAATTGAGGACCTCATAGTCTGGCTGGAGAGAGCAGGAGTAACTAGACTTTATGACCTCTCGAAATGGGATCACCGAGGGGACTGGGCAGGTTGGGACTTCCACGAAGTACCTCCTCGGTTATCAGAGCAACAAACCATTCTTGTTGATCTGCTGGAGGATGCTGCCCCAGTCAATAGAACCACTAAAGACAGATGGGGATGGGGCCAGACAGGAGTTTACACTTCAGCGGAAGGATATAGAGCTTTGCAGGCATCAAGAAACATCAGCCATACTCCGGCTTTTTGGAAAAGAGTCTGGGACCAATTATCCATCCCAAAAGTGAACTTCTTTTTCTGGACCCTTATGCACAATAAAATTCTTACGGGAGAAAACATGGAGAAAAGGAACATAATGGGGCCCCACAGATGCATGCTTTGCAACAATAATTTCGAAACATCTCAGCACTTGTTCATGGACTACTCCTTTGCCAAAGAGGTATGGGGGCTCTTTCTTCAGGATTTCCAGATTATTATTCCACCTTAGAATTCGGTTGCAGAACTTTTCGCCTCTTGGAATATAATCTACCCCCAGCGCATTCCGTCTAAATCTTTCTGGATCAAAATATGGACAGCGATGCCCAAGTATGTATGCTGGCAGCTTTGGTTGACCCACAATCAGATGATATTCAAAGAGGAGCGACACTCTTCGTTGCAAGTGGTGGCAAAAGCTAAGTCATTCCTTCTGGAAGCGGCCCAACATCAATATGCCAAAGAGGACACTTTGTTACTTCCGGAGGAAAAGAGGTGGTTAAGCCTGCTTGTCCCCCTTCCGAGTAAGCATTTCCCTTCACCAAAAATAGCCAATCTAGAATGGCGAATAAGAGTTGATGATGTCAAATTCCAGCCATGGTGGAGGTCTAAAAACTTAACCACAATCTTCTTCGACGGGGCGTCTAAAGGAAACCCAGGTGCAGCCGGAGCCGGGGGGGTCTTATACTCTCCGGATGGGACTTCAAAAGAGTGCTTCTGCTGGGGATTAGGACAAAAATCTAACAATCAAGCTGAATTGTTAGGGCTTACCAAAGCTTGCCTCCTCGCTAGAGAAAAAGGAGTCAAAGATTTACAAGTTTTCGGAGACTCAGAGGTAATTATAAGAAATCTAAACATGAAGATCCAGTTCAACAATGCCAGCCTAAACAAAATCCTAGAAAGACTGAAGAGAGTCTTATTAGACTTTAATTCGTGTAAGTTTTACCACATCTTAAGAAAGTTGAACAACGAATCTGATCTGATGGCGAACAAAGGCAACTCTCTTGTGAAAGGACTCCTAATCGTAAACAACGAAAGTTATTATCAAATCCACTGAAAATGTTGCCCTTCAAAAGCAGCTGCAGCTAGAAATCTGCCTTGTAATAAGGGCCGCTTCGGCAAAGACCTACTTTTCTTTCAGTTAATAAATCCTACAACCGTTTCAGTTAAAAAAAAAAAAAAACAATACTATATAATGTAAGAATGTTTATTTTTTACAATAAAACATTAAATTTATGAATTGATCACATGTTAAAAAAAAGTTTTTTATTATGTAAAAAATATTATTTTTTAATTATAATTCTGGATGGCTTTGCCACTTCAAAAAGTGAATTCCACATAATTACTCATTTGTCATGTGATCCATTAATTCATTTTCAAACCTTTTCAACGAATTATGGATGTATAACATTGACATGACCAAGTTCAAGTGGGTCAATTTAATTATTTGACAACTGATATTCATTTCTTATATGTTTAAAAATGTTCTTTTGGTGATGTGAACATGCAAGGAGCTGCTTATAAATATAAATAGTTTGTGTTGATTGGATGTAGCTTGGATGGTTGTGAGGAATGATTGTTATCCTCTCCATCAGGGTTCAGTGCTTGTAATAACATGAATAAATCTCATAATGAGTATGTTTTAATGACTTCGATCCTATAAATTTATGTTACAATTTAAATACATAGTATTTGTTATTAAAAAAAATTCATAAAAAAATAAATTTTAAAATATAAATCTTTTCCATAGCATAATAACATACTACCCTCATTATTGCAATATCTTCTTCCATAAAAATTGATATTAAATATATTTTAATCGTCATTGTAATATCTTTTTTCATCAAAAATGATAATAAATATCCTCTAACCCCCATTATTACAATATCTTCTTCCATCAAAATTAATACTAAATATCCTCTAATTAGTACAATGTCAATATTAAATATCCTCTCATTAATACAATGTCAATAGCTTATTATTAATACAATGTCAATAGCTTATTGATTATTAGGTTTTTCGAAATTAAAAGTAAATGAAATAAAAAACATTAAATTAAAAGTGTAAAATTTTTAATGAAAAGAAAGATGCAAAGTTTTGGACTTCTTTTATTTACTTTGTACTACCATCCATTGAGTAGAATAGTAATTACATACACACAAATACTCTTAAACAATCACAAATACATTGAGTACCAGTTTGATACACTCACAAATACATTACATGGATACTCTTAGACACTCAAAAATACATTACATGGATACTGTCTAGCAGGAATTTCGAAATGAAATTTGATTAGTCAGTTTTGATGATTTCCAGGAAGAAAGTTAATTGATATGAACGATTGTCTTATCGAATTTCATCCCTGTTGTCATAATATGAAGTACATAGCATGAGTTTCAAAATCAAATGTGACGATCCAGTTTTGATGATTTCTAGGAAGAAAGTTAACTGATATGAACAATTTTCCTATCAAATTTCATCCCTGCTGTCATAATAAGTGCACAAAAATTATAGTATAAGAAGTGCACAAAAATAGATGATTTACCTAAAAGACAAAGAGGAAATCTCTTCCATAATAAGTACACAAAAAGTATAGTATAAGAAGTGCACAAAAATAGATGATTTACTTAAAAGAAAAAGAGGAAAGCTCTGGATAATCATTTGTAACTTTCCATTGACTCCGTGGATTCTATAAATTTATCAAGTACAGGAGATCTTGGTGCCATCACTGAGATGAAGAATGCAGTGGCCCATGTTTGGCATCGCTCTTTTGAGAAGACAACATTTGCATTAGGATTGGATTTGTTCATCTCTGGAGGACGCACAAGTCGTGTATGGCATGTCATAGAAAATGAGTGGGAACGATGTACATATCATACATCACAAATCCAATAAACATTATCATGACAACAAAGCCTCTTTGGAATTAAAATTGCATTTAGACATTACTATTAAATGGTAGGAATGGAATATTCATGACTCTGATCACTCATCATATTTCCTTGTGTAGTGGATACCATCATTGTTACAAGCAGTACACCTACAGTCCATACAACATGATCCACGTTAGTAGCCAAATTTTTCATAGGATTACAAACTACATGGAAATTCTAGCCCTCCCTCCATATACACATATATTTGTTGAAAGACAACAAAATTGCAAGAAAAGAAGATTTCATGTGCATGCCATGATATTATATGATGATTCCACTCTCACACTCACACTCATACAATCAATTGATTGTTAATGCACTACAATAACATGTACTCACTTCAACGATATGAGGGGGAGATAAGTGAGAATCGAGACTTATTAGGATGTAGACGAGCCATTATATAGAGATGTAGATTAGGGTGTCGTGGCCTATTTTTTCATTTCCATCCCATTTACATTCGAGGATCATCTCATCTTCTGAGATATATTTAAGGGAGAAATGTTGAGTCTATCCATAAGACCTATTCAATTGCTTGACCAACTAAATAAAATTGGAAAATTGCTTAGGACCCGCCAATGTAATGTTCAGAAGTCCAATGACTGACCTATTTAATGTGTGGATATGTTATATTAATATATGATCCACTTTTTATGCCAACTCCATCATCAACATCTGCACCAATGAAGAGAGACATTATCCACCAGTAAAATTCAAATTTAATGATAAGTGCCATTTAAAAATTATACAGAAAACATAATTATTCAAGATAAGAGTTACTTTAACATTAGAGAAATTCTGCACGGATGAAGAGAGACATTATCCACTAGTAAAATTCAAATTTAATGATAAGTTCCATTCGAACATTATACATAAAACACATTTATTCAAGATAAGAGTTACTTCAACATTAGACAAATGTCGCACATGTTGAGCCTCTAAATTGACATCCCCACTACCCTATTATACTTCTCATCTATACCTTTTTGGCTTACCTAAGTTTGGATGAATGACAAAGAACACTACCCTTAGCCATTGATAAGGTCATAAGGTAAAGTATAATTAATTCATGCATTTTTGTGGTTTATTGAGCTAGGAGATTAAATGTTTCATGTACTAATGCTTTAATTTGGCATGTATAACCTTTGACCTCTAGATAAGTCCAGCCTTCCTATACCAGCTCAGCTATCCGGTACTTATGCGCCAGATTGCCACTATCTGAATCCGGTACCAAGCACACCTTCTATTCAAATCCGATACCGAATCTCACATGTCGCGATCTGGTACCAACGACCATAGACTGTCGTGATCCAATACCAACCATTTGTGCATTGTTCGGATCCGGTACCATCTACCTGTCACGATCCAATACCAATACAAGAAGCCGAATGTACCAAGTTTAGCTCCAGATCGTGCCCAAGACAATTGTTGGATGTTTATTGAATCATAAATGTTTTAGAAAGGCTATGTTAGGATAGTTTGTTATTTCCTCATCCTCATGCACTTCGTGTCATGAGGATGAAGCTTAAAATATGTAATCGAATAATTAAATTTGACAATTGACTGATTTGCAAAAGACTTCACCTCCTTGTGTTTCATGACTAAGACTGTTTAAATAGTCATGGCAAGGATGGTGGAGGTAGTGGAGAGTTAGCATAATACAGCATGTGAAGCAACATGACATATTGTAGAACATATTCTGGGTGAAGATTAATAGAAGGACGTCATTTATCTCCATGTCTTGATCGTCTATGATTGAATGTGAGTTGAGTTGTTAGCATAGTTTGATTCTATGTTTTGAAGTTTGAGTAAGAGTAATGTGTGGGTTGAAAGCAAGCTTACTGTAGACTCCAGTCCTTGACCTGTTGAAGAGGAAAGGGCCCACCACCCAACAAAGGTCACCATCTTCATAGATTAGTATTAGCATTTGATTTCAATAGTGTAAATGTTAGATTAGCTGAAGCTTTAATTCTTTCAGATGATAGCAGTATAGTTTAGACTAGGATTTCGATTATATGATTGCTCAGAGATCTTTACTCACTTTGTTTTGCATATGCTCTGTTTCTGTTTTCATGAATTTGATTTTGTTTCATGGACATGAATGTTGGCAGCAGTAGTCAGACATATTTGAACGAGAAGTTCATGTAACAACCCTAGTTGAATATATGCTTAGGGATTATTAAGTAAAATTTATTAGGTAATTAATTTTTCTAACATGTTATTAACTAAACAAAGATTGGCATAATAATATTAATTAATTAATTAATTGTTATAATTTTGAATAATTAATTAATTAAATATTTAATTACCTATAGCATTGAATGAACAGGGTAATAAATTAAGAGGGTTAATAAATTTAATTGTTTAATTAAATGATCTACGTATACTAGGGGATAAGAAGCATTAAAAATAAGGATAAGGAAACATTAAATAATAGGGTAAGACATTAACTATGGGGATAAGGTAATGAATGTATAGATAAGGAAATAAATGAGGAGAAAGGGAGGTGAAGGAGGGATATGAACGGAGGAGGTTTACGAAAGAAGGGGGATTATCATTCTACTTCTTTTGGGGGGATCATTTTTGGAGGGTTCTCTTGGATTTGCGCAGGGGAGTTGAGTTTTGTAGTCGAGAAGGATTAGTACAGGGGGCACCGGTTTGCTGGGGGTTTTGGGTACGGGGGCCAGGATATCCATATGGTATCCTGGATCTAGGAAGCTGTCCTAGTTGGCAGGGTGGAAACACAGTTTGGGCAGAGTTGGTCTATGGCTTCAAGCTGGGCAAGGCAGCAACAAGAAGGTAAACAAGACAAGCGGAAGCAGCAGAAAGGTCAAAAAGAGAAGCAGCAGGTTAGCATCATACCAAGGTATTTTAATTTACGTATTTGTTTTATGCAATTTAAGGAGTATGAAGGGTTATAAGGTTGTTCGTAAGCTATTATGTTCAGTTCAATAAATTTTGGTTATATGCTGATTATGAAGTAAAATAAAATGTTAGGTTAGCATTCCTTAAATTAATTTTTTTTTTGGGTTTTATAAGGATTTGTGGAGCCGAATCCCTACACATGGTATCAGAGCTAGTGCTTGAAGCACTGGGGCCTTAAGGGCCAAGTTCCCAGCTCCAACTCCAGCTCCACCTAACCTGCAAACCAAGCACAGAAATTTTAACACAAATATAAATATAAATGACATATATATTGAAAATGTAAAGGAAGCAGAGGCCTTACACCATAGCAAATATCACAATAAAAAAAAAACTTTAAAGACCAAAGACAAAACTAGGCTACAGTATAGTACTAGGACCTGCTAATTTTCTTTAAGATTTTTTTTACCACTAAGAGGTTTTATCTCTTGGTTTTATTTTTGAAATGCTTCAAACATATGCAGAATGTAATTTCCTTTCATTTCAAATAGAAATTAGGATTTTTCTAAGAAAATGAATATCTACATCGTCTATTATACATTAATGGAAAATCGTTTTTGGAACAAAAAAATAGTATATGGTGCCAGATATAATATAACTGCGTCCTTCTATAAATTACTTCTTGATTAGAGCTTGGAAGACGTACATCAATGAAACCCCATATAATCAGTTAAAAGACCGCATAAACATTACGAGGGGTTTTACTTAGCATAAGTTGCCAAACTTCACTTAGCGACCTAAAAAGG
>SNQJ01S0068402.1:39371-55208 GCA_010110895.2 Picea sitchensis | reverse complement strand
CACATGTTTTAGCAATGCACACGTGCTTTGGGAATATGTGTGCAATCCTAAAGTGTGCACAAGTTATTTTCATTTCAAACTTATTTTGGGTGGGAGTGAAAACTCTAGCATACATGTTTGTTGAGTTGGTTTCCTAGGATTTAGGTTCGGGATGAAAACACTAGTGGTTTGGTCTACAAACACATGAAAAAATCCATTTTTATGAATACCTCTCTATGTATTTTTTTTTTATGTTATTTTTCTATAGGCTACACAAATCTGTTGTTGATGAAACTACAGATACAGATAGAGTCAACTATGCAAATTCCAAATGTATAGTTTTATTTTAAATTAATATTGTTTACTACTTTTAATCTATTTTTGTCTTAACATATATAAAAATCCTAAAATACATACCTCTTTTATTTTTGCTATAACTTTTTGTCAGCTTAACCATTTTTCAAATGAGTTATATGTCGCACTAGAAGAGACTCATATCTACAATCTTTTTTCTTTTTCTTTTTTTATAATGTTAAGACCCTCGTAACCCGCACGAATGAAAGGCGTTGTAATTCCAAGGATGTATTGACTTCCATAATTTAAAAAAAATACAAAATTAATATTATAAATTTTGAAAAAATACATCACACTAGAACAACGGGTTCTTTACAATTATAAAGTTTTTGGAATGAAATTACATCATTAACGTACTCAACACCTACACGAATAGAGACATATACCTTATATTTTGCTAGAAAAATAACATACCACTGTTACGAAAAAAACTCAAATTTCACATAGTTATTCATAATTTCTACAAATAAAAGTTATATATTCAGATACCGTGGAAGAAGTAAATAAAAAAATTATCTCTAAGTTTTAGTAGCCCATATCTAAGAAATAGAGTATAATCGAATTGAAGGAGATCAAATAGATAGTGGGAGAAACCACATGGGATATGCACATAGGAAGGGGTGATTTTAAGGATGGAAATTTATTTTAGAATGTATAAACCTTGGAGAATCTTACTAATCCTTCGTATGCCAACTATACAATGTAGGGGAATTTTTTTTTTTTAAATATTTAAATTTCTAAGGATTTTATATATTTTGTATAAAATTTTGGTGATTTTAAGGTAAAATAATTTTACCCTATAGAATTTGGGTGAATCATTTTTAGAACAGCGAATTGTTTTTTGGGTAAAAACCATGGAAAATTAGTCCACAAGAAAAATTTAGCCCCTAAAATCATCCCTGCACATAGGTTTCGATATATTATGGGAAGGCTCACATTCTTTAATCATGATATGCAACATAACGAATGGTTTCTTCAGGGGTTGCTTCATATAACACAAATTCCTCTGATGCAGCATAATATTTACATCCTAAATAAGTCATGGAACAAGCAATGAGGATAGAATCCATGTCTGGATACCTAGGGAATACTCAAGTTGGTATAGTTGGAATGGACCCAAGACTATCTCAGGTCTAGATCCAAATTGCAGGACGCATTGAAAAGATAAAGGAACTTACTGCACCTAAGGGGGCTTGAGAGTAGGTTTGGTTTATGAGTTATTGTACTGAGGGAAACCAAATTGTTGAATTCTCGATAACAAGGGGAGGGGTAGCATCCAACACCACCCCCACCCCCACCCCCCATGGTTTTTCTCCCAAGAATACCTAGTGGAGAGATTGTGCAAGTTAACTCAGTTGGGAAATTTCAGAATAATGTCCCCTATCTAGATCCTCATCAGAATCAAGGGCCACAGAACAAATGATACTACAAAGTACATAGATTTTATGGCCATGGCCTGAGGCTATGTCCAATCCTTCAGAAATATTCCTAAATTCCCAACTCTGTATTGTGTGAATTATGTGGGACTTCTGGACACAATACTTATAATTGTAGGGTCTAAATTCCTTAGCCAATCGATTGGATAGGACATGTTCTAGGCTATTCGATAACCAAGAACCTTAGTGGGGGAGTAAAGGAATAGGGGGGGGAATATATAGAGGTAGTATAGGTTACATAGGAAGTGGAAAAGTGGGTGGACGCAATGGACCCCCAAGATGCTATAATTATAACGAAATTGGCCACATGGACATGGATTCCCCTCTCTCTAGAAGACCTTGGTTTCTCATTGTAGAGTGAATAACCATACAATAGAAGACTACCCTGAGCTAATTTTGAAATGGGAAGACAAAAACAAGGAAAGAGCATACAACTTCATTAACTCCAAATCTAGGATCATAGGAATAATAGTTGACCTTACAATCAACGTTGTCACTAGAGGAGGAAATCACATGGGAATAGACACACCTGACACAAATTTACTAAGGATTTAGAAAGTAGGTCCTATAAGCTAGACCAAACACAACATAAGTTATTCTTTAAGGAGGTCATTGAAATGTTCCACAATATATATATATATATATATATATATATATATATATAGATATAGATATATGACAAGTATTGTGGTACAACCAAGAGAACAACCTACTAAGATGTCGAAGTATATTGAGACAGATCCATGAGTGGAATATAAAATTAATCATGGAAAGGTAATTGACCTTTGGCTCCACTATTTCTTGATATCTTAGAAAATGACTGACTAACCAAGAAATTGTGAAACTCCCTAAAAATGCTTACCTAAATTGTAGGAAATGAAGAGGAACCAATTATCACCAACCTTCTGGAGATAAATCTAAAGTGGGTAAGTAGAGGGAGGAGGATGACATGAAAAGAGTTTCTATTATATTCCCATCCGGATGGGTATGTAGTTCAAGAAGTGATGTTGGACCTAGGGTCTGACATCAACATTTTTCCAAAAACGTCTTGGGAAGCTGTGGTAATCCCATTACATTCTACTCATATAGACAATTGCGGATGGCCAACTAGGTAGGATTTTCCCATTGGAAATCTTGATAACATGGAAGTTAACCTGGATGGCATGAAGACTATAGCCAATTTCTAAGTTGTGGATATTATGGATAATAAAGACCCTTACCTAGATTTGTTGGGGATTGAGTGAGCCTTTGAAAATATAATGATCATAAATTTAAAATGGGAAACAATGACATTTGAAGTAGATGGGACTCGAGTGAATCTACCCTTAGATCCATATCAAGGGACAAGGTACATTGAGCCAGCTGATGAAGCTATGGAACATGATGTAGTGGATTATATCTATCACTTGACTATAGGAAGGAAGGGAGGACTATGTTAACCCCACAACAGATGGCTTGTTGGCACAGGGGAAGACCCAAGGTTCAATGCTTCAACAACACACCAACAAAACCCTAACTACTGACCCTTTCGGCAACACCTGTGAAGCAGATGAAGTCTCACCCGAGGTAGAGGAAGGGGTGGTTACAGGACTCTCGTGTCTGCAAGCTTAGCTGGGACAGAGATATGTGATTGTAACACCTTAACATAATAATTAGCAGTTATAGTTCATTAGTATTTAACCTTTGTTTACAACACAGATAAACCCTAATTACAGAGTAGAACAGTATTAATCCAGATCTAATATATTCAAGCACTAAGCATAAAGAAATAGATCAGATCTAGCATTCATTTACATCACTAAGCACTAAGCTATCATATCAAGCTCATCTAAGCATACATTACTACACTAAGCATTGACCATATAAACAATAAAACATTCACAATGCACAAAACAACCATAACACAGAATATACGTGGTTCACCCCCAGTATGGGGCTGTGTCCACCAATTGTTCTTCTCTTTATTATCTTCAGTCAATCATCTACATGCACAGAGCCATAAAATCCCACTCCGCATATGACAAGAGATCTGCGTGCACTTAGCCGGATCCTCCTTCCCCGATTTAGGTTACAACACCGAACCTTTACACTATCTCTTACAGTCACTTGCACTTAGCCTTGCAAGCTTCAAACAGTGTGCACAAAGCATGTACAACTACAACTTGCACTTAGCACATTATCACACAAATGTCTATATCATCCTCCACATCTCTTCTTACATCGCTTAGACATCTATTTATACATTACAAAATGGGCCTAAACATGGGTAAACCCATTGGACGACATCCCCATACCCGTTAGATAAGCCCAAAACCCTAAAAACCCTAAAAAGGGGTCGAGATCCTAGGATCTCTGCTTCGACTTGCGCTCCGCCTTCAATAGTCTATCAAAGTCCCAAAATAGGTCAAACCTGACCAAGGATATCCAAAACTTGGTCAAGGGCCAACAGACCCCCAACACTCACCTGTGACGCGTCCCAAGTCACTCTACTTTAGTTAGTTCTGCTTCAAAAGCCTCAAGCTTGGCTCGAGCTGCTTCAACCTGTTGTTGTGCAAAGGCCTCCTGCTCGGCGAACTCCTGAAGAACTACCTCGTTCACAGGTACTTCCAAGCATTGCTCAACTATAGTGACTACTTTCTCTAGTTCTGCTCCTCATCTTTCAATCTCCTCAAATAGTTGACAAGATGCATCTTCGACTGGCTGGAGCCTCTAAGTCACTTCCATGACTTTTCTCTATATGGCGTGGACTTTTTGTTGAACAATGCATTGTTCCTATGATCTTTTCATTTTTTCAACTGCAGATAAGAGTTTCAAATGTGCCTATACCATTGTTTCTTGTTGCTTTGCCTCCTAGATTTGGGACTCCAGTGACTTTATTTCAGGGTCTTCAATAAGTCGTTCATAAGTCTGTGCACTTTGATCACTGAGTTGTTTATATTCCATGGAGAAGGTATTGATTCTCTCAACAACGCTCCGACCAATTGCTTCTCTTTGGTCTCATACATCCTACAGAGTGCTTGGCACTGATTGTAGCTCTAGATCTATTATTCTCCATTGAAGTTGCTAAATGGCTTCAACAAGCTTCACTACTTGATGCTCTACTGGGTCTTCCTCCTTTTTCTCTAAGCCCGTCACAGAGTGGAGTGCTCTGCTAACTGCTTCTTTTACTCCAATATGCTCGGCGAGTAGATGTTCCTTCTCTTGCTAGATTTGTGATTTCTCTTCTTTGAATTTTCACTGGAGGGTAGCCTTCTCTATTACTACCTCTTGTTCTTGATTCAAGGCCACTGTGGCCTATTCATTTTCTTCTTGTGCACGACGAAGGCGAGCTTCATTCACATCAGCTATTCTATGGAGTTGGGTAGGCTCATCTCCCAACTCTATTTCTTTGTTGGCGGGTTCATAGTGGACACTGTGTGGCTGGAGTGAAGGGCTTGCTATACCCCTCTAAGTTCTACCTCAATTCTATCATACATGGTTTCTTGTTTGGCTTCGTTGTTCTGCAAAATGTCCCGCGAGGCGTCTGATACACCTGGGATGATGAATTTGAGGTCATCGAGCGTGAGTACAATCTATAACTTAGTCTTAGTAGCTTTGGACTTCTTCTGGTAAGTAGGTTTTGTGGGGGAAACCTTCCTTTTCTTAGATGGATCAGTCTCATCAATGAGATCCCTAGGCGGTGTTACTTCACCTTGCTTTTGATAATCTTCTTTCCCTTTGTTATCTTCTTTATCTACTTCGTCGTTACCTCCTCCTCCAGGTCATTCTGAAGTATTTTCTTCTGATGCACTGCTCAGGTTCTATACCTCTTCTATATTCTTCCTTTTGTTGGTTCCAGGTGTGTCATGTGCTTCACGAGTGGCCTCCAAGCTTTTGATTTGTTCAAGATCATAAAATTCTGCGGGGTCAATAGGGATAAGGATCTCTATAGACCAGTCCTTAGTTATCTCTTCTAGGTCCTCTTCTATGAGCTTATAGTATGATTGAAGCTCTTCTTTACTCTCGTCTTCACATGTAGTGATGTAAATGAAGTGTCGATCTGCGCAAAACTTCATAAGTGGCCTGAACCAGTGTAGAATGTTCGGTGTCATACGAGGGACATCTTCAATATCCCTATTTAAATGGAGATAGTATGTATGGAATACCACGTTCGACTGCCACTATTTTCCCATATCGCTTGAATACCAGAGCGTGGTGAACTTCGTATCGAGCGGATCAAACAGCTAAATGTCAGGGAAGGTCTCACCTTCCAGCATCTCCCAAGATGTAAATGCGATGAGGATCAGGAGCCAGCTAAAGTGGAACTCATAGGCCTAGTCCTGAGCTTCATGAAAATCCAATTCTAACTGGTTGACTAAGTACTTTTCCCAATTCATTTGGAATCCTTCCACACATTTTCCATCGAGGTAAACAACGAAGCCTGTGACCTGTGTAGCTCTGTTCTTTCTCACCTAGATTCCCTGCAATCATCTGGCAAGCCAGGCACACTGTGCCATTCTGGATGGAAGCTACCTTATAGCCTCGTATCCCCTTTTCTACATCACCATATGTATCTTTAATCCTTTGTGTCAGCGCGCGGTCTACAGCCTTCCCTGGGTAGAATTATTGCAGGTCTGGTCCTTGCATGCTCAAGCTAGTGATCCTATGGATCAACGTTGGGTCAACGGTGATGTGTCTGTCTAGCCACAAATAACCACCATGGTATCACAACAACAAGAGATTAATGCACGTGTTAACTTCCTGGTGCCTTCCAAAATGTGGTATCTTCATCACGTTCAAGACAATGGACTGTGCGAGGTTCATAGTCAATGGTTGGGGGATTATCCTCAAGTTCTTCCCCTTCGTCCTAATCAAGTACCTATGAGGGGCGAGCATGTTGTGGTTCTTGCGATCCCCTAGGTTGAAGTCGTTGAATTTTAATGTCATGATCTTGTCTAGCTGGGTTCGAACTGCACGTATCCCCTTCGGGATTTATGCAATAACCAGAGTGTAATCAAAGTCCCTTGGGACACTGTCATGACTTACCGCGTCGGCTAGGGGAGGTATGTAGTCGGGCAGGATAGACGGGATCAAATTCATAATCGCCAAGTCATCTAGATGCTTGGTTCTTTTCTCGGCTATAGGTCGGAATAGTCTAGATCCACGAGCAGTCAATGGACAGGCTTGCACTCCTCTTATCAATGAAGCTTGAATCCCTGTGGACATTACTTTTTCGGCCATTAAAACAATTAAGACTTATTCTACAAACTTCTCTATGGTGTTGAGTTCGTCTGACATGCACGCTCAAGATAGGATAATTTAGGTTGATGAATGAATGCTCAATGCAATAGAACATGTGTCAATCTCAGTAAACACAATGCAGTAGCAATGAGTTCTCTCATTGGCGCAGATAAAATTTGCAAAAGTATTCTCGGTGCAACAATCGATGGAATAAGTAGACAGTGGTGTAATAGATATCTCCAACTAGTGAGAAGCCTTCATCAATGCAGTTATGTCCGTTATGGCATGGTCCCAACGGCCTAATGGTGATATTTCTGGCCATAACTGTTGTTCTCTCCTAGTTATGAAATATTTTAATTCTTGCTTTTTCTGTTCTAGGGCCTCTTCTTCTTTTCTTTGAATCTGATCTTTCTCAATCTAGGGTTTTTCCAATAACATAACAAATGGGGCGTTGTCCTCAACGAATTTAACAACCTCAAATTCTTCCTCTGTCGAAGTTCCATGAGCACATATAGAGGTTTGGGTAATTCTTCCACATAGGTTTATCAATTTTCCTCTAAAGAATCATATTCCTCCCAATGAAGGAACCGTATCAGGGATTCCCGAAATTTCCCAAGTATTTTTTGTCATGACATTCACCTGTGTTTCCTCATCCAGAACACATTCTATGTTGAAGTCTCCTATTCTTGCTTCTATAAGTTATTTTTCTTTGAATATATCTGACAAGTTGATATTTTTGTGATCATTCAGGGTTTCTTTCACTCGTAGTAATACAGTCTCTGATTCTTTCTAGGGTTCTACCATGGTCTTAGTTTCTTGGCCCTCCTCAGGGTTTTCCGGTCTCATATTCATTCTTTCAATCTTAGCAATCGTTCTAGGGCAATCCAAAACTTCATGGTCCATAGATTTACAACAAAGGCAAGTAGGACCTCTGCCAAGGCATTCCTTAGCAAGATGTCCTGGTCTTCTGCAACTATAGCAAATATTTAATCCTCTCTTTCTCTTGAACGATCCCCAACCTTTCCTGTATTGCATACTAGGATCACAGTAACTAACCTGCAAAAAATTCTTTCTAGGATTCTGCATCCATTTGTTAGTCCAAACATTCTTTCTATGCATAGGAATAACATACCTTTCATTATTTCTATTAGATCTATTCATATCAAAACTTCTTTCATTTAATTGTGCCCTAGTTTTCAAGCTAGGACGAAATTTATCAAACATACCTAGATCCATACTTTCGAAACAAAAATTTCCACTTATCTTACTTTTCTCAGAGCACAAAGCTTTCAAATATTAAAAATTTCCATTGTTCTTACCTCTTTCAGAGCACAAAGCATTCAGATCTAACCTCTTTTCTTCAGATCTGATTCCTTTCTTAGCACAGAGCTTCGCACTCAAGTAGAATATTGTGCACTAGGGAAATAGATCTACGCACATAGCTTTCTTTTTTCTTCAGTTCCCATCAATCACAGTTTCAAGTCCTAACAATGGAACAATTTGTTGGCACAGGGGCAGACCCAGGGTTCAATGCTTCAACAACACACCAACAAAACCCTAACTACTGGCCCTTTCAGCAACACCTGGGAAGCAGATGAAGTCTCACCCGAGGTAGAGGTGGGGGTGGTTGCAGGACTCCAGTGTCTGCAACCTTAGCTGGGACACGGATCTTTGATTGTAACACCTTAATAGAGCACTTAATAGTTATAGTTAATTAGTATTTAACCTTTGTTTACAGCGCATATAAACCCTAATTACAAATAAGTGTAGTATTCATCCAGATCTAATATATTCAAGCACTAAGCATAAATAAACATATCATATCTAACATTCATTCACATCACTAAGCACTAAGCTATCATATCAAGATCATCTAAGCATACATTACTACACTAATCATTAACCATATGAACAATAAAACATTCACAATGCACAAAGAAACCACAACACAGAATATGCGTGGTTCACCCCCAACCTGGGGTTACGTCCACCAAGTCTTCTTCTCTTTATTATCTTCAGTCAATCATCTACATGCATAGAACCATAAGATCCTAATCCACATAGGATAGGATATCTATGTGCACTCAGCCAAATCCTCCTTCCTCGAGTTAGGTTACAACACCAAGCCTTTACACTATCTCTTACAATCAATTTCACTTATCCTTGCAAGCTTCACACAGTATGCACAAAGCATGTACAACTATCACTTGCACTTATCACATCATCACATAGATGTCTATATCATCCTTCGCGTATCTTCTTACATCACCTAGACATCTATTTATACATTAAAAAATTGGCCTAAACATGGGTAAAACCATGGGTCGGCATCCCCATACCTGTTACATAAGACCAAAACCCAAAAATCCCTAAAAGGCAGCCGAGATCCTGTGATCTCTGCTTCGACTTGCGCTCCACCTTCGACAGCCTGTCGAAGTCCCAAAATAGGTCAAACCTGACCAAGATCTCCAAAACTTGGTCAAGGGCCAACATGGCTCCATTAGTTGGAGGAGTATTAAATCCCTTGATGGTGACTCAGAAGAGGCCCTATGCAAATGCTAGAATTGGATGTCTGAGTTATCTACCAGAAAATGTGCTATAATTAGGCATGTTCATTGGATAGAAATAGAATTGTGGGACCCACCATTGTACAATGGAAAATTAACTCTTGCAATATTTTTATAAGTCCCGGAGATATGAAACTGTGTAATAATGGAGGGTATCGACCATAGATATTTCCTTACAGGATACACCAACATGCTGGTGGGATACTCATAAGGAATACTTGGCGACATGGGATGAAGCATAAACCACCATGATTAACAGGTTTGTCCCTCTTTTTGAAAATATATATCAAACTATTGAAAGTGGGAAAATGAAAATATATAGTCTAACCTTTGGGTTCATTAATTTTTTCACACACTAGGACCACTTCCTAAAGCATGGTACCTACACGAAGAAACTCAAAGACAAACCAAGGATTGGAAAAAGATGCAAAAACAATTCTGTAAGAACTTTGGATTAATTGGTGAGACTCTAGAAACAACAAAAGTCTTTCATATCATTAAGCATATGTTATTAAAAAATGAATTGTGGAACATACATGTCCATGTTCTCTATCCCTTCCATAAGACACAGGGTGTTTTACTGGATACCAAGGGACATATGGATTTGTCCTTGTGTTATCAAAATATTGAGCAAAGTGAGTACAATGAAGATAACTTAGAATAATTGCAACATATCACTTTAAAATAATCAAAAGGGTCCAAAGAACTGAAAGAATACAACAAGGATGAACCTAAAATACCTTTCCATGATCCTCTCAAATTTTGGAAAGTCAACATTGCGAGCATGGGAAAACCCAAAATGGCTTCCATAGGTGATTACTAGGATGAACAAACCTTGTCCGAGATTGAAACCCTACTCAAGGATTATGATGACATGTTTCCACAAATATTCACAGAGCTAAAAGGGATCAAAGGAAATCTTGGGGAAATGTAATTTCAGTTAAAACAAAATGTGAATCTAGTAAAGCACTGACCATATCACCTTAATCCAAGGATCAAATTAAAAGTAAAGAAATAAATTGATCAAATGTTAGTGGCAGGACTTATATTTCCAGTAGATGAATATGACTAGGTCAGTTCGATTGATCCAAATTATTTTGAGAATGAAATGAAGGCATCAATATAACAATGAAAAATAAAATGATATTGCAAGATACACAGAAATATTGCAATAAACACAGAGATACATTAATGCCCAATTTTTATTAATGAAAGAATGTACAAATACTGTAAAATTATAGAGTGAATGACTCGCTAGAATGGTGGAAGCTTATCTCTGAGAAGAGATGTGATGGCTACGCTCATTTGAAAGAAGATGATGATGTTTAAAATGAGGCTCCAAAGGCATTTTTAACATAAATTAAATCCAAAACCCTAACCCTGAAAGATGAAACACCAAAATTCATTTGGGCCCCGATGGGGTAAGTTGGTACGTCAACTTCCCAAGGGCATAACTTTTGCATACGATCTTCGTTTGGGGTGCACGATAGCTAGTTTGAAAGGTCTATTTCAGGAATACACATTTTACCATTACACTATGGCTAAAGACTACAGTGTCACTATGGAGGGCTTAGAAAATGTTATGTAGGGCCTCAAAACAACCTCAGAAGTTTGGGACTCAAAAATATGTAGAAAAAATGCCATGGTGGAAACCCTTGTTTTTAACCAGTGGAATAGGTGGGTGGACACCAAGTTCCACCTAAATCAATCCTCCCCCATTAGGAGGCATTGGTCTCTATTGCATGAAGTCCCCATGGAATATTTTTTCGAATCTAAACCTTGGTGAGTTACTCGCCTTACTGAAGAATCGATCTTGTTTAACTTGTTGAAAGCTTTTATGAACCTGTTGTTGGAGGGGTTTTATCTATTTAACCAATATGGTTGCATGATATTCTAGAGTGTGGGAGGACTATGTCGGTGAATATGAATTAGGAATATCTTGGTGCTCTTCTGCAATGTTGTTGATCTTCTTTTGTTGGGTAGAAGGGTCTTAGGTCGAGGCTGCAGTGTCTTTCTCTTTTGACCAAGTTGTGAAGAGGATAAAATTTGTAGTATGAGAGATTACCTTGCGGTATTGTTTTGGCAATATAGTAGTCGGAACTACCTATGGTATATTGTAGGGATGACCCCCTAGAGTAAAAATTATGCTACGAGGTCAAGACTCATAAAAAACATGAGACCTCCACATATATGTCTAGCATAACAAAACATCACAGACTTATAGTGGGGAAACATCACACAGTACCTCATCCTTGAAGGGATTGATGTCGTATGACAAGCGACACTGTTGGCTGACACAAAGATCTCATCCTTGACAAATCCATTTGATGTTGTGTGGATGCGGGTGTGGTGTTGTCGGAAAATCAAACTGCTTGATGACCTCTACTGAGATGAGGTTATTTTGTCTTTTGGTATCAACAATAAAATGCAGTGGGGTCCCCTTCAGCCACATCTGTGAATGGAAAATGTGCTCCCCATCCTTAGGATCCTCTAGTTCTTCTGGTTGGATAGTTGCAGTCGCAACAACAATAGTGGGTTCTGCATCAATTATATGTCTCATTTTATTATTGTCTGGATCGGAGTCTAAGTTGGGGCTCGGTTATGTTTGTTTGAGATCGGCCATCAATCACTGTTTTGAGTGACATTCATCGGTGTTGTGCCAAGGGATTTTGTGGAAGTCGCACCACTTGCCAGTGTCTGTCTTCGTCTTCCTGTTACCCTTCTTTTCCCGTGGCTTGGACTAGTTGTCTTGAGGTTGAATTCTCTGTGAGTTAGGGATCCCTTTACCATACTTTAGTTGTTGTGGATTTGCAGACCCAAATTCTTTCTTATTCTGTTGCCTAAATTTATGCTTGATTTTGACAGCATATCTATAAGCAGCTCCCAATGATGAGATGTCCAGAAAATCCATTTTGGTTTGGATGTACCTATGTAGATCCCTGCAGTATTTCAGAACCAAATGTCACTCAGAGTCTTTGATACCCATCTTTGTGTGCAAGGTATGGAAGGTATTTGTGAACTCTAGAACTGTTTGGTCCCTATTTTGATGCAACGTGGTCCATCTCATGTAATAGTCATCATATTTTCCCACAGGGTAATATTGCTCCTTGACCACATCCACAAAAAAATTCCAAGTGGTATCGGCCCCAAATATTCCAAACTCCTCTATGGAACTTTACTCTCAGTAATTTTCCCACCAATGTTGGACATGGGGAAGAGCCTTAAGGAGCGCAAATGTGATATTTTCTCTGTCAAAAAAATTGTGAATAGATAAATAACCTTCTATCAAATTTAACCATTTTTCCAAAGCATCTGCATCGATCTAACCTTCAAATATGGGAATATAAAAATTAACTTGTACCATGAATAGGGAAACGTCTCCAAAGTGACTGCTTGACGAAGACACAGATGTTATTGTCATAAATTGTTGAAGGATTTGGGAAAAATTCTCCAACATCGTGTTCCTCTGTTGCGCGAGGGATTCCGCGAGCAACAGCTTGATGGGATATTATGCTCACGCATCTCTCTTTTCTTCCACCATGGGAGGCTGCTTGGGATAACAAGATAAATTTTCTTCAAGGGAAACTAGCTCAAGACCAAACTCTCTGTACCCTGACCTCATTAGGGACATGCACTAATAAACGACAATGAGCAGCCTGCTCCGATACCATTGATCCAGATTATTTTGAGAACAAAATGAAGGAAGAGATATAACAATGAAATATATACATATATTGCGAGATACCCAGAAATATTGCAATAAACCCAGAGATACAGTAATGCACAATTTTTATTAATGAAAGCCTGTACAAAAACTGTGAAATTAGAGAGTGAATGACTTGTTATAATGGTGGCAACTTATCTCTAAGAAAAGATGTAATGGATACGCTCATTCACAAGAAGATGATGATGTTTACAATGAGGCTCTAGAGGCCTTTTTAACATAAAGAAATTACAAAACCCTAACCCCAGAAGTTGGAATGCAAAAAGTCATTTGGGCCCTGATGGGGTAAGTTGGTATGTTAACTTCCCAAGGGTGTAACTTTTGCATACAATCTCTTTTTGGGGCGCAAGATAGCTAGTTTGAAAGGTCTATCCAAGGCCTACACATTTTTCCATAACACTCTGGATAAAGACTATAGTGTTACTTTGGCAGGCCCAAAAAATGTTTTCTAGGGCCTCAAAATGGCCCCAAAAGTTTGGGACTCGAAAATATGTAGAAAAACTGCAAAGGTGGAAACCCTTGTTTTGAGCTAGTGGAATAGTTGGGTGGCCATCGATTTCCGTCTGGATCACAGATTGTAATCCAAATAAAGAAAGATATGAAATAAATAAGAGTATGTATGGACTTCAAGAGCTTGAATGTAGTGTGCATCCATTCTCCCTTACCTACCCCCTTATGTGAAGAGGTTCTTGACCAGGTTGTGAGGAAAGAAGCCTACTCTTTCCCCATTATATTTTCCATATATCATAAAGTAATAATTGTGGAAGAGGATAAGAGGAAGACTACCTTCACAACCAAGTGGGGCTCTTTTTCCTACAACTTCATGCCATTCAAACTAAATAATGCACCTTTTTTATTCTATAGGATCATGATTTCCATCTTTAGAGACTTCTTCCATAAATTTCTAGAGGTCTACATAGATTATTAGAATATGCACTACCTACTAAAGGCTCACCTAGGCCTGTTGAGACTAATGTTCGATCGATGCAAAAAAATAAATAAAATTTCTATATTCGGAAATCTAATTCAATTTCCTACATTTCATCTTTTTACACCATATTCAAATTCGTTGTAAAAGTACCTTGAATAATCCCTCCAAGTTAATAGATTGTTGTTTTTTTTGTTTGCATTTCCACTAACAGGTCATGAGAGAACATCATTAGCTTGCACTCACCCTAAAACTAATGCAACTATTTGTTATATCATTGTTGAAATCATTGCAACTACATGGTTACTTTAAATTATAAGGTCGACCTTGCAATTTTCCCAGTCGACTGTTAAAAAAATAAAGAAGAGATATTGACTTAATCCTTCTAGATAATACTATAATAATAAATTAATGTGATTATAATTATATATTGACCATATAAATTAAAATTGATATGATTATAATGATATATTGACTGTATAAATTAATATAAATATGTAATACTAATAATACGTTGATATACTATATATTAATTTGATTATAATATTATGTCAACTATATAAATGAATATAACTTTATTATAAATTAATATGATTATAATAATATAGACAATAAATCATTGCAAATATGTGATTACTTTAAATCATAATGTTGACCCTGCAACTTTCTCGGCTCGCTGACTCAAGAAGTGTTGTAGGGTATTCTACCCTACGGACTAACAAGCTAGGGTTCTAAACTTGTACGCAGATCATGACCCTCAACACTTAACTTTTCACTTTTTACCCAAAATCTGAACCCCTTTTCTCATGCAAACATGGGAAGAATAAACTAACCTTTTTATCGACGGTTGAAGTAGATCCTCCGTTGAGCTTTTATCTCTTTGTTGTTGTTGCTCCTTCCACAAAGCTTTCCTGCAATCAAGACAAGACTACACATGTATGCTATTGATCTACTAGGGGGTTAGAGATAAAACACAAATCAAATAACATGGATAAAACTCATGTATTCGGGACAGGAAAAGTATCTTTTTCATTAATCTCAATATGAATCAACTTACAATGATTTCTGAGATCGGCCACCGTTCCTCGATCCTGATCCTGGGCTCCTCCTCTTCCTTTTGTCCTCCAACTGCTATTGCTTGAGTTTCTCCTGAAGCTTGAGGCAAGGCTACAGGGTTGGGACAAAAATGACTTGGCAATTTGGCAGAGTTTCTTTGCTATGATTTTTCCCTCTTCTTAATAGTACCCTTACCCCTCCTTTTATAGGCTAGAAGGAGCTATGGTTTTTGGCGAACTCTCGGCCATGCATTGCTAAGAGTTTCAGTTAACTGACAAAAAGCCTCGTGTCCCGGCGGAAACTTTCCTAATTTTTTGCTTTGTTAGGTACCCGCGGTCTGTAGTGGGTTAGCCCGCGGATACCCGCATGCAGTAGAAGGTCAGCAAGCGGTCTCCCGTGCCCAGTGAGAGGTTAGGGCACGAGTTGCTTGTTTTAAGTGGTTTTACAAGGTTTTATTCAGCATGGCTTTGGCTAGGAAGAGGCATGAGTTGGCCTGATGCCAGGTAAACCTGTGTGGTGCGTTTTAGGGTTATAACAGATGCCCCCTAATGTGTGAGGTCAGAAGAGCATCTG
>SNQJ01S0068402.1:28157-39361 GCA_010110895.2 Picea sitchensis | reverse complement strand
CTGATCCTGGGCTCCTCCTCTTCCTTTTGTCCTCCAACTGTTGTTGCTTGAGTTTCTCCTGAAGCTTGAGGCAAGGCTACAGGGTTGGGACAAAAATGACTTGGCAATTTGGCAGAGTTTCTTTGCTATGATTTTTCCCTCTTCTTAATAGTACCCTTACCCCTCCTTTTATAGGCTAGAAGGATCTAGGGTTTTTGGCGAACTCTCGGCCATGCATGGCTAAGAGTTCCAGTTAACTGACAAAAAGCCTCGTGTCCCGGCGGAAACTTTCCTGATTTTTTGCTTTGTTAGGTACCCGCGGTCTGTAGTGGGTTAGCCCGCGGATACCCGCGTGCAGTAGAAGGTCAGCAAACGGTCCCCCGCGCCCAGTGAGAGGTTAGGGCGCGGGTTTCTTGTTTTAAGTGGTTTTACAAGGTTTTATTCAGCATGGATTTGGCTAGGAAGAGGCATGAGTTGGCCTGATGCCAGGTAAACCTGTGTGGTGCGTTTTAGGGTTATAACAAGAAGATATATTGACTTAATGTGATCTTTATAGAAAATACCATAATAATAAATTACTATGATTATAATTATATGTTGAGTATATAAATTAATATCTTATATAATTATAGATTGACTATATAAGTGAATATTCACGATTCACACATGTTGCTATGTCAAATTAATGTGTGATTGATTAAAAATGTTGTAGTAAATGTTTTTTAAAGAAAGAATATCTACTCTCAAATTTTCATTCATGGACACAAATACAAATTCTCTATGACTTTTATCCTTAAATAACTATTCATTGTAGCACTTATTTGAAGAGATTAACATTAGTTGATATTTGCACTAAATGTTGCATTCCTTGCATTAAATATTAGCTCTCACACACTAAGCATTATGTTGATTATCAATAATTTACCCTCATCTTTAATCTTTGCAATACTTTAGTCCCAACATGTACTAAATAATCTCTGCAACCATGGATGCACTTCATTATAGTTTATCCAACTTAAATAAGTGACAACCAAATAACTCAACTTACTATGGTTGTATCGCTCTATAGGTTCTCCCTATCGAGATTGAACTCATGACCCTCAGGGTGTCCCAGTGGTCAAAGGCGAACAATACCCACCCTCTTGCTTTTAATTCTACAATCTCCCATAGATATATCAATTAGATATATCAATTATATATAATACCCACCCTCTTGCTTTTAATTCTACAATCTCCCATAGATATATCAATTAGATATATCAATTATATATATATATATATATATATATATATATATATATATATATATATATATATACCCGATGCATAAATTTCTATTATTTTTATAATTAATTTTATTATTTTTATTATTTTAATGTAACGTTATGTTATGTGAACATTTCCCCCATACTGGGTTGTAGCTCGCCTTTCTGTAGAACATAGAGAGTATTGTCATCTTTTGATATCGATCATATGAAAAGGGAGGTTGAAATCGTAGACCATTCAAATATTTAACTCTAGATATTGCATTAAATGTCATACTCTATCTCTCTTTCTTCCCAATATTAATAGTACCTTTCTCCAAGGTCAATCCTTGTGACTTATGGATAGTTAATCCCTTATCAAGTTTGAAACAAAGATAGTTTTTATTACATCTTTAAATATATGTAATGGGAAGCTAGTTTTTATGTTTCTACTATAGTGAATCATTTTTCATTTTACTATATTAACATCAATGTACCATAGTATTTTTCATTATTGAAATCATTTCAACTACTTAATTGCTCTAAATTATTTTTCATAATATCATCAGTAAAATTAGTGTACCTTATTGATTTGCATTAGGTTATCATTGAAATCAATGCGACTACTTTATTTCTCTAAATGATTTTTCACTATATCATCACTAACATCAATTTTCACTATATCATCACTAAAATCAATGCACTTTATTGTTTTTCATTAGGTCATCATTGAAAGCAATGCAACTACTTGATTGCTTCAAATATTTTTTCCTTGTACTATCACTAAAATAAATATGTCATTTTGTATTTATTTATATCATTGCTAAAATCACTGCTACTATTAGTTATATCATTGTTGAAATCATTGAAACTATGTACCATCACTGCTACTATTAATTATATCATTGTTGAAATCATTTTTCATTGTACCATCACTTAAATTAATACACGTTATCATTTTGCATTATATCAATGTTGAAATCAATGCAACTATTTGGTATATCATTGCTGAAATTAATGCAACTATTTGTTATATCATTGTTGAAATTATTGCAACTATGTGAAAACTTTAAATCATAAGGCCAACCCTGCAATTTTCTCATCACGTTGATAACACTCCTACTTTAGTGCAACTCTTGTATACTTAGACATTCATTAACTACTTTAACACTTAGTCATTTTTAAGAATACATCCAAGAATATGAGAAGCCAAGAGAAAAAATAAAAATAAAAAAAATAAACATAGATATAGTGCAGGCAACACAAACCATGCCTAACACCTGACTAAGCCTTTGTTATTGCAAAACAATTACAACATGAGCACTACTAACTTGATTTACAACTTTTGCAGAGTCAAATGACTGCCTCACCTCACCAACACACTTATGAACAAATACGTCACCATAAGACTCTCTGTAGCAAACACATTTGCAATCACCTGTGGTGCACCTCAAGCATGCCCTCAACTGCAGACTTGTTGTATCTTTGTTTCTGTAGACTTTGCATTTTCGTTTCCATAGACTTTACCAATTTTGGTTCTATCTTGTACACATGCCTCCAATAGACTTGTGTTTCTATACTTAGCCAAAATATTCCCAATATGAATTTTTCTATCTTTGTTTGTAGAACCCTCCTCCTCAAGGAAACACAAGTCCTCCCAGAGTGGAGCGACTTGGCTCCTTGAGGGAGATGCTCCACTTTGTCTGCCTCATAATCATAGAGATCTCCTTCTCTCTTTGTCTTGCCAAAACTTATTCCTCTCTTGGTTGTGTGCCTTTTTTCTCTTATAGGCTCTCCAAAGGTCACCATCACAAACCATCACGTCCTTTGGGGGTGTCGCACCCCGTCACGAACCTGATCACCTAACGAACACATGTGCTCTCAATCACCATGCCCCTTGAGATCGATGCACCCAACATTGGTGCACCCCTCATGCCAATATGCTCCATTCGTTGAACCAACTCATCCTCTTGGGTGAGCGTGCCCCTTAGGTGAGTCAATATGACTTTCCTAAGTCCACCCCCACGCCTTAGTTGATTTTCCCTTCATCGATGGAGCACACGAGTCTTTCTCACAATGTTGCATGCCCAAGGAACCCTAACTACCCTCTATATTAATATTTCCATCTATTCATTTGTATTGACCATCTTTCCTTCCCGATTCAGACTATGGTGGAAGTGTGCATGCCCAAGCTAAGCTCCCAAGACCTTACATCCTCCCCCACCTCAAATCGTTGTCATCCTTGGAAACATCCACAAAATATGTGATCTCCAAGTCTCTTCCCAACTCATGCCTCTGTTGCAACTAAGTCTGTTGGAAAACACAAATTTCATGCCAACAAAAACCCCAAGTTTCCATAAACCAAACTCTACTACACCCAACTCCACACGATTTGTTTCCTAAGTCCATGAGGTTGCTTTATCCAATTCCATGGATGAAATTCACCCAACTCTGTTGCACTATCTTGATGTGATGTTGTTTCCTCACTACTATTTGTTTCCATTGTTGATGTCACTTCCTAATACAATTGACTGCTTGCCACTTCACTTCAAAAATGCACCTAAGTGTTGACCTCATGTGACCTTGCTGGTGCACCCATACTTCAAAACATTCTTCCATGTCTCCTCACATTGCATGTCTCAAGTCCTGTACTAGTTGAGTGATCAATCGAATTGTCACATCTAAGCCTTGATATGTGCCTCCCCATGCATGAACGTAGTCTTTTCTATCACATCTCCATCACTCCGTCCAAGTCCAAAGACTAAGGAAAGTGTCCATCCTTGCCTCATTGTTACTTCCATCGTCTGATATTTGTCAAGGAGATCCTCCACCATGTCTAAGTTCTTCCCCAAGAACTGTAAATCCATACTGCCTTTGCTTCACTACACCACCACTTGACCATGTTGTTACATCTACTTCTCTATGCCTTGTAATGTTTAGACTTCACCCTCAACCAAGCTTCCCAAATCAAGAGAAACATACGAGTCCAAGTGATCTCTTCATGCAACAATATGCTTTTCTACACAATAATCCAAATGAAGCAAGTCCTGAACTCACCTCCTTTCATCAAGTCACCTCAACGAAACTCAACATCTGTGATGAGTGTGGTGAATGTGCATAAACTCCTCAAACATCCCAATGAATTGTCCAAATCACTCCAAGTAGAATGAGTCACCTCAAACAACTTTCATTCCTTAGACACGTTTGAACCAATACTATGAAAACTCCAACTTACGACCCCCTCTAGATCTCTGAGTCATTTCACATTCGCTCGCAAGTCACTAAGGCATGCTCTGTCTCATCTAATGTCCCATACCAAAGGTGAGCGAACACCACCCAAGTCACTTGGTCTTTGTTATGCCCATTCAGGTTTACTATCAACAATTATTGTTTGACTCCTTTGCTGACTCCATCTATCTCTTGGAATGAAGCTACCTTGCACTCGCTGCAAGTGTCCAAACTCTGGAATTGTTTTCACAACTGGTTAGGTCACCACTTGACTCAAAAAAATTGGCTAAGGCACCAAGCACCAGGGAACCTCACCCATCCTCTCAAATTGGCATGTCTAGACCTCACTTCCCACTGCTGCAGTGACCTATCCAATGCACCTCATCAAAGAGTTATGAATCTTCCTCAAGCCACCTCCACAACTACATCCAAATCTGCTTAAGTCGACCAGAGGAATCGTCTAGGCAAGTTTCCACAAACTCTCTACACATTTTCCTAAGCAAGGCATCCCAAACTGCCACAAGACTTCTTCAAATGTGCACCCCTTGAGTCACCCTCAAGTATGTTGGTTCTCATTGTGGAAATAAAATCCACTTGAACCACCAAATCACATGTCTCCCCTTCAAAGAATTCCATGCAACACTTGGAAAATGAAAGAACTCAATCCAACCATACCTTTCCAACAACATCCTTTGCTACAACCATGTTCTAAGCCTAATGTTATCACCAAAAAATTGCTCATACAAAAACAGAAAATGGATGAAGAAATAGTCAGCACAAGTATGACATACTACCAATAAAATATAGGATGGTCACACTCAGTTTGGAAAGATAATCACAAAACTATGAAAAATGGTTATAAATTTCCATGCAAATTCATCAAAGCCAACGCATGCACATCTGTGAGGGATAACACATCGTACAACGTGCACAGTGTGTGGTTTGCACTACTGACAATAAGGAAACCCGCGTAGATGCAGAAACGATGCATTGATGATTTTGGTCGGGCCTCAACCACTTTTTGGATGAAGTATATCTTGACCATACCCCAAAATCTCCCTAAAATTTTTCCTTGGGATCACTGAAAGGATGGAAGGTACCTTCAAAGGCCTCCCCATTCACATTACAAAATAGTTGTGAAATATCTAGAAAACCTCCTACTCTTACCTTAGTGCAACTCTTGTATACTTAGACATTCGTTAACTCCTTTAACACTTAGTAATTTTAAAGAATAGATCCAAGAATATGAGAATCTAAGAGAACAACAATGAAATAGACAAGAGAAACATAGATATAGTGCAGGCGGAACAAACTGTGCCTAACACCTAACTAAGCCTTTGTTATTGCAAAATAGTTACAACATGAGCACTACCAACTTTGTTTACAAGTTCAGTAGAGTCAAACGACTCACCTCACCTCACCAAGAGACTGATGAATAGATTCATCACCATAAGAATTTATGTCGCACCCATCTCTGCAATCCCCTGTAGTGCACCTTAGACGTGCCCTCAACTATAAACTTATTGTCTCTTCATTTCCGCACACTCTACCTCTTCATTTCCACAAACTTCAACAATTTCATTTTTGTCTCCCACATGCCTCCAATAGACCTACGTTTCCAGACTTAGCCAAAATCTTCCCAAGATAAATTCACCCATCTATCTCCATCAAACCCTCCTCAAGCCAGCAAAAGTCCTCCCAGAGTGGAGTGACTTGGCTACTTAAGGGATCTCCTCCTCTTCTTCTACCTCAGAATCACAGAGTTGTCCTTTTCTCTTTGTCTTTCCAAACTTATGTCTCTCTTGGATGTGCACACTTGTTTTCTTATAGACTCTCCAAAGGTCACCATCGTGAACCATTGTGTTCTTTGGGGGTGTCACACCCCTTCATGAACGTGGATTCCAAACGAACCCATTCTCTCTCAACTGTCATGCCCCTTTGGATCGACATGATCAACCTTGGTGTGCCCCTCATGCCAACACACCCCATTCATTGAACTAAATCATCCTCTTGGGTGCACACACCCCTTATGTGATTCAATATGACTTGCCTAAGTGTGTCACCCATGCCTTAGTTGATTTTCCCTTCGCCGATGGAGCGCCCAAGTCTTTCCCTCAACTCTTCATCAAACCATCCGTCATTTTACTTGCATCGCAAGGAACGTTGGTTAGAGTCATCCATTATAATGAAAATATATATATGTTGGAACAAACAAACAATTACAACACACACCCTGCTACAGAATACACAGTGGAAAAAAAAAAGATATATTGTTGCTAAATAATAAGGAAATTCAAATGGGAACTTAAGCACCAGAAAAACATGAAATGAAACACCACTCTTTTAGTGATTTGAAGTAAATAACATGATTTACATTACTTCGATCATGGGTTAAAAGACAACCATGAATTGTTGCTTGCATGAATGAAAACCACTATGGAATTGTCTAGAGGGTAAAGGTCTGCGTGTATGGGGTGAGATTATGTTTCTCCCTTCTTGTGTGCTCAACCAACCTAGAATATTTCTCTCCACTCCACCTTCTATGATTTTCTTACTTTGTGGTTCACCAACCCGTTCAAAATCACACTCTATTTCTTTTTAAAACTCCTCCTTGGCTCTGAAACAATTTACCTTCCCTCGAAGAATGAGTTGAGACCCAAGCTGTCTCTCTGTCTTCCAAATCACTTCAACTTCCTTTCGGCCTCAGGTCACACTTTGTCCTTTATCCGCAAGTTCTTTTACCTAATAGTAGTTGCGACTCATCATGAATGTATACTAGCGTGGAAAAATCAAATGTGTGTGGCCACAGTGTTTCAAATGAAGAAATAGAATGACACTTGTAAAATTTCTCTATATGTGGCAGTTTCAACAGGAGTTTCAACATGACACTCGTAAAATTTTAGTATACGTGGCAGTTTCAGCACGAGTTTCAACACGTGTTTCAACACGATTTTTAGCACGAGTTTTAGCATAGCAAGAGTAGCTGCAAGAGTAATCAACAATTTGAATTTACAACAAATTGACTAAATAAAATGGACCACTAACACAATCCTTATTCAACTTATTTCCTATTTGTAGAATGGAAATATTTTTGGGTGATGTAGATTGCCCGAGCCTAAGGATGCTCCTACATCAGAAACCCTTGGTAAGAAAAACATGAGCTGCAGCTCGTGTGCAGATCACTGCTGAAGTGAAGAGTTCTGCACATGTGTTAAATGATCTTTAGTCACCCACGATGCATCCTCTGCCCCTCGATTCTTCCACTCGATCAAATATTCCATGTACGTCTTCCGACAAGTCTTCTTATCAATTTTGGTAGAAAGAATTTATTCAATATGCTCCTCAGATTTAATTGGTAGATGTTGTTCCCATTCACTGAGAGTACCTTCATCTTCTCTTCTTTCCCCTTCATGAAACTCATAGAGGTAAACAACATTGAATGTAAGATATATGTCAAACTTCTCCAAAAGCTCCATCCTATAAGCATTATCAGAGATCCTTTTCAGAATTTGGCATGGACCTATCTTCTTGTACTTGAGTTTGTTGTATGTGCCTCGATGAAATCGCTCCTTCCTTAAGTGAGCCATGACCAAATCACCCTCTTGGAATACCTTCTGCCTTCTATGTTGATCTGATCTTTATTTATAATTGTCATTGTTGGTCTGTAATTTCTTCTTTACTTGTTCTTGTAACTCATGCATACTTTCCACAAAATCATTTTCATCGACATTGTTGGGCCCTTCGGTTTTTTTTAATAGAAGTTGTGCACGACACATTGCAGCTTAATTTTGGAGAACAGAAGTTGTGCAAGTTGCTAATGAGCTATACAATAGACTAAGGAGAGAAACAAAAAGTGGTTAGAAGGACAACGCAACATCGGTTTTGAGGAAATAACTTGCAATAAGATCAAGAAGAAGAGATAAATTTCGGGTTCTCAAAAACAAACCTAAAGATCAGATTATATATATGAGACTGATAGGATTTTAAAAGGGTTAATATCATCATCACAGTTGTTTTTATTGTTGTTATGACGAGAGTCACTATTGTCATATTCTATACTCTTAGAATAACTAAGTTTAGGAGATATGGGAAAGAACCATACTATGAATGTATCAGAGTTATGTATCAGTCTGGATGTAAAGGAGTAAGAGACTATAACTCTGTCCCATATTTGAGGAAGAACATCCTCTGAGTACTTGTGTATGAGGATTAAGCTGTGAGAAGAACCTGATATGGTAATATAGTTGGAGGACTAAATTTTGAATATGTATCCTGTGTATTTAGTATTAATGCATGAATGGAATGTTGTTCTGTATTATATTTATGTCTGATATACTTAAATGCTTCTTTATGAATGGAGACACAACTCTATTTCTATATTCCCAGTTAGGAATTGCTCAGAAATGTTACATGTTTAACCTATCTAAGGATTCTCCTTTCCCTACCCTCTCTTTCGTGTCTCGGTTGTGCTTCCAATGAGACTTCTTCCCTCACGGGAAGATGAAAATTCCAATGCTCTAGACTACTTTGGTGCCCTTTTGTTGGTAACCTAAGAAGGACCCTGGTCTGAAAAATTTTGCACCAACAAAATGGTTCTATTGCTAAGACAAATGCTTTAAAAGGGAACCTATGAGAAGAATGCTTCCATGGATCTATAGAAATGATATTCGGAAATGGTGGGAATTAAATCGCAGTGCCTTTATATAAAAGGAAGCGGAGTTGTGAGGTAAAATCAAGAAGGATACAAAAGATTATGTCTTTTATTCAGAAAGATTGAGTGACCAGTATGATATATTCTAGGTAAAATTGCTGGAAGAACTATTCCATTGGATAGATCAGCTCCAAGAAGCTCCATAATTCCAAGAACGTGTCAAGAAGACCTGTACTTGGGATACATAGAGGATATCAACACTTCACCAGTTGGATCACAAAATCATGTGAGCAGTCAATTTCTAGGTTAATACGACTTTGGAGGGATACATTGTTGAATTTACGGTTGAGAATCACCAATCTTTTTCACGAGAAAAAGAAATTTTCAAGAAGGGTATGCAAGATTGACTGTTGATGGAAATTCCCCTATGGATCAAAGTATTCTTGATGGAGGGGGGGATGATAACTATTCCCTCGAATGAGATGGCAGCCTAAACACCTATGCTTGGGGTAGGGTGATTTTGGGGTAGGATCATGACCTAAAGGAGAAAGGTTTCTTTGACAGATGGGGGAAGACCAAGAAACAAATGCTAGAACCGAGCGATCCTTAAGGAGAGCCACCATTTTTTATAAGTGGTTGCACGAAAAGGTAAATAAAGCAGCGAAGCAGTCCAACGTGTTGTCGAAAGAAATTAGATCAAGAGGAAAAAATGAAAGAAAGAAGGAAGAGTTGAGGAACGTAAGAAGAAAAGAAATATTGTCTGGTATAAGATTGCAACAAAGAGAAGTGTATATAGGAAGGATCCCCGAGATGGGTGGACAAGAATAAGAATGTGGAAAATCAAGAGAAGATGAAGAAGGTCTGTATATTTCAGAAGATAAAGAATATTCAGCCTCGATATCGGGAAACATCGGGAATCAGGAAGAGAAGGCCTCTCTAGAGGAAGAAAACGAGACCCCCAAAATCAAATAAGCCCGCCCAAAAGTTAGTGGAACCATCCCCAAATCACCCATCCCCCAGGTGTCCTCTACCCACGGTAAATTCTACACCGCCTACTTATTCCATTTCTATTCCATCGCAACGAGTTAGTCAAAATCAATCTATAAATGTAAAGGCTGGGAGCATATTGGAATCTCCAGGCATATCGAAACCAAGACCGTTAGGTTTCATTCTAATAGGAGAAGTGAGACACACAACGACTGGAAATATGGGAGAATCGAATGCCCGATACCCATAATTCAGGGGTAAGCGGGATGAATATGTAGAGAAACATTGGTTCTTATGTGAGGCCATCTAGAGGTCCAGAGGGACTCTCCATGCAAATAAGTTAGTAGAGTTTCAGACTACCTTGACAGATTGTGCTCTCAAATGGTACATGAAGGCTATTGAACCTGGATTGCAAGGACAAGCATTCACCCTTAACCAAGTTCATTTGAAGTTCATCACCAAATTCAAGCTACCTCAGTCAGAGAAACAAGATCTCTCTCATTTGCAGGAGATTCAATAAAGGGAAGGAGAATCTGTGATGCAGGAGCATCCCTCACATCAAGCGAGCCAGTGCGGAAGACAAAGGACAACTGGGCAGACCCAGCCAAATTTTTTTTGAATTTTCCCTTGAAGTTGATGCACCAAATATAAATGAGATCATTTAAGGAAGGCGCCTTGGTATAATGTAATCAGACCTTCAGCGCCCCGCTCTCGTCTGAAGTAGATAGATGCATTTATGTTGAGATGAAATAGGTAGATAGAATTTAATGTTAGATTAGACAGTTTTAGAAAGAAAGAGGGAAGCGAGATATAGACACCCTCATTATGCATTGTAACATAATCTTGAGCATTGAGAAGAGAAGCAAAGAGATATGGAAGAACACCCATGTACAGAGTTTGAATTAATAGAAGAAGTTGATTCAAATCCATGGTTTTTGTGTTTGTTCTCTGTGTATGTATGTTGAATGCTATGCTCGTGAGTATTTACTTCATGTTATGCATTTGCTTTACACGCTATGTGTGAATGATTTCTAGCTAAGTGTTTGAAATCTGAGAAATGAAGTGGGAGGAATGAGTTTCAATTGTTTCTCTATCTAAGCAAGGATTCCTGTAAG
>SNQJ01S0068402.1:0-28116 GCA_010110895.2 Picea sitchensis | reverse complement strand
GGGTTATAGGAGTCGTGTAAGGAGTGCGCATGCTAAGGAATGTCTCAGTTGTGAATCTGACTGGAGCGTTGAAGGACTGCTGCTGCAGGTGTGCGCAGAGTCGAAAGAACTCAACACTTGGAAGTGTTTGAGGATTTCCGCAAGGAGTGCGCGCAAGGGTCTTCTTGAAGACTCAGAATTGTGTGAAGCTTAGGAGGGACAAGGCTTTGAATCTTGTCGAAGAGAAGCACAAGGAGTTTGTGCCATGGAATGTTTGAATAGGCGTTGCAAAGTTACATGCAGGAGGACCAGTTTTCACAGAGGGATACTGGGTTCACCCCGTAGAATACATCAAAGAGGAAGAGATCGACGGTTAGGATCTTGTGGAGGAAATTTGCAAAATCCCACCAGTCGTTGGATCTTCCAAAGAAGCAAGGAGGTTACAACCGCGTTCAGAGTTCAAGCTCCAGGGGTCGTGAGCCGTTGGATCATTGATCAGTTACCCGACAGTTGTCAGATCAATTGGAAGCTGCACAAGGTTTAGCTTTGGGAGTAGGAGGTGGAAGTCTCGACAAGTATCGGGATATCGACACTCGGGAAATCGGAGTTTCTGGGGTCGAGGGAATCGGGGCACTATAAGCCTCGAAACAGCGAGATCAGATCTGGACCATCCATCAGGTTGGGACACGTGGCGGAGATCTTAAGAAAGTCGGTATATCAGCGCTCGAGAAATTGGAGTTCCCGAGGTCGTGGAAATCGGGACATCGGAAGTCTCGAAAATGCGAGGAGAAATCTGAACCGTCCATCTTGAGGGGACGCATGGTAGCAATCAGAGTCATCGGGGAAAATCCCGACAGGAAGTTGTCTATTGGCGTTTGGGTCATCGGGATATCGGGAATCCTGGTGATAAGGTGTTTATGCATTTTAGAATCGCGAAGTCCGAAACCCCGATAAGGGGGGAAGTACCATTGTGGGAGCCAGCTGTCAGCCTAACGGAGAATCGGGATTCGAAATATCGGTAATCCCGTGGGAAAATGTTTTTTGACATTTGAAACCATGAAGTCCTGAGGGAAATCTGGAGCCATTGGTTTCATAGTCAATCACAGCCATTGATCAAGCTAAAGGCGGACAGGAGTTGTTAGTTGACGTCACGACGGGAAATCAGGATTCAAGGAATTGCAAATCCTGAGGACATATGTATTTGGACATTAGAAAGTCTGAAACCACGATGGGAGCTATGACTGTGGTCATATAGAGGAGGTCACGTGGACCAAGAGTCTAGCCTAGAGGGCTAACGGAAATTGGAACGCATCGGGATTTGGAAGCCAAAAACCCCGATGGGAGGTAAGACTGTGGTCACGGGGATAACGGTCACATGGGCCAGGAGCCTAGCCAGGAGAGCTAGTGTGTAAAGTGCACATCGGGATTCGAGGGATCGCGGATCCTGAGGACAAGTGCATTTTGGCACTTGAAAGCCCGAAACCCCGACGAGTAGGAATACAAGGCTGCGGTCTTATGGAAAGCGGTCACATGGACTAGGGCATAGACAGGAGGATCTAAAGCAACAAAGGAGCGCATCGAGATATTGGAGGTCAAAACATCGGGAGTTTGAAAACCCCGAACCCGATTATCTATTATTTTGTCGTCGAAGAGAATAGTGACCGGCCTAAAGACAGTAAAGTGCCAAAAAAAACTGTGGGTCCATTTTGAAGGAGATTCCAGAGGGAATCAGAAGAGCCATTCCGGCTCGAACGGGGAAAATTGAACGATCCTTAAGACCAGGAGGTCAGGCACGGGACCTGCTGAGGTAGGTGCCCGGGTGGACGCCATCAAGTGGTATTAGAGCTTAGAAAAGATTCTTTGCTTTCTGTAGCAGAGAAAAAGGAGAATTCACCATGCCACCAAGGAGAAGGGATAGACAATCACCCGATCTAGAGGAGGAAAGAGAAAACCCGAGAGGAAGGGGTAGGCAAGTGCAAAATCCAGAAGTAGAAAGAGAAATGCATAAATTACGCGCTATGATTGTGGACATGGATATGAGACAAAGGCACAAAGCTAATGTAGGAGATATCAGTGAGTCCGAAAATGAAGATGATGCTAGACATGGAGAAGAAGAAATTCTGGCAGAAGATGCAGCAAATGAGTGCTTACTTAAAGTTGTTGCAAGAATGGGTGCAAAGGTGAAAATGGACATTCCAGTTTATGAGGGAAATCTGGATGTAGAAGAGCTTCTAGATTGGATTAGAGCTCTAGAAACCTATTGACTATGAAGATATTGAAGAAGACATGAAAGTCAGGCATGCTGCCACAAGATTAAAAGGACATGCAACCTTGTGGTGGGATGAACTACAAGCTGACAGGCGTTTTCAAGGCAAGCAAAAAATTAAGAGCTAGGACAGGATGATTGCAAAGATGAAGGCAAAATTCATTCCCAGGGACTATCAAATTTCTCTGTTAAGGAGAATGCAGAACCTGAGACAGAAGCTAATGACAGTGAAGGAATATACTAAGGAATTTTACAAGTTGAATATCAGGGCAGGTCATCGTGAAAGCAATGACGAAAAAGTGGCCAGGTATATGAACAGCCTAAGATACGAAATTCAGGATGAAATGAGCATGGAAACCATTCGAACGGTGGAGGATGCTTATCAGATGGCTTTGAAAGAGGAAGAGAAGCTGAGCCGAAAGAAAGGTCAGAAGGGTCGAGGCAGGAGTCAACCCAGAGGCAAATCAGTTGCCCAAGAAAGAACTCAGAAGCCCGGGGATGACTGGAAGAAACCTCAAACTTGGACAAAAAGAGGTGGAAGTTCATAGTGAGGGCAATACGTAGAACAGAGAGAACAACATACTAAGCAGAGAGGAGGATATGTCGATACTAATAGGTTTCCTCATACCAGAGGTAGAGGAAGAGGAAGAGGTGGAGTAATCACATGCTTCACATGTGGAAAGAATGGGCACAAGTCATTCGAGTGTCCAGAGAAAAAGAAAGAAACTGGAGAAGCTCACATCGTCGAGGCACAGAGGCGAGATGTTGAGGCAGAAGACGTTGAAGGCGGAAGGTCGCTAATGATGCGAAAAGTTCTTTTGACACTTGAAAAGGAAGCCGAGAGCTCAACCCAGAGGAACAGTCTTTTTAGGACTGCTTGCAAGACCAGGGACAGGGTATGCAAGGTCATTGTGGACAGCGGGAGCACTGATAATCTCATTTCAACCAAGATGGTAGAAAAGCTAGAGCTGGAGACGACTAATCATCCAAGCCCATATAAAGTTTCATGGATACAAAAGGGACATCAGGTAAATGTCACCAAATAGTTCTTAGTTGAATTTAAGATAGGAAGATATAATCATAAGATATGATGTGATGTCATTCCTATGGATGTTTGTCATCTATTGATGGGTAGACCGTGGAAATATGATAGAAATGTGATTCATGATGGGAGGATGAATACATATACCTTAGAGAAGAATGGGAGGACACACATGTTACGTCCAATAAAGGATAAGGAGGTGAAGCCAGAAGTAAGAAACATAGTACTTCTCATGAGTGGGAAGGAACTCCTTACTGAGGTTAAGAAGAAGGAGGATCCACAATTCATCGTGGTCAGAAAACTGAGGATTGTTCTAACTAGCACAAGAGTGGATGATTTGCCAGAAGGAGTTCAGGGATTGCTAGAAGAGTTCGTTGATATAGTAGTGGACGAACTACCTCATTCGTTGCCACCGATGAGAAGTGTGAGTCATCATATCGATCTCATACCCGGAGCCAGTTTACCAAACAAAGTCGCGTACAAATTGACGCCGCAAGAAAATGAAGAGGTCAAAAGACAAGTCCAAGAGTTATTGGACAAAGGTTGGGTCAGGGAAAGCTTGAGTCCATGTGTTGTTCCAACAGTACTCATTCCGAAGAAAGATGGAGGCTGGAGGATGTGCATTGATTCAAGGGCGATTAACAAGATAACCATCAGGTACAGGTTTCCATTACCGAGGATGGATGATTTAATGGATTTCTTAAGTGGAGAAAAATTATTTTCAAAGATTGATTTGAAGAGTGGATATCACCAGATTCGCATGAGAGAAGGTGATGAATGGAAAATAGCATTCAAAACAAACGAAGGTTTGTATGAATGGCTTGTTATGTCGTTTGGCTTAAAAAATGCACCAAGTACCTTTATGAGGTTGATGAATGAAGTCCTGAAGGATTTCATCAGAAAATTTGTTATCGTATATCTAGATGATATACTGATTTTCAGTAAAACGGAAGCTAAACATATGAAGCATTTAGCCATTGTGATGAAGAGATTATAGCAAGAGAAGTTGCTGATAAACATAAAGAAGTCCTCATTCATGAAGACATAACTCATTTACTTGGGATTTGTTATTTCGGCAAATGAGTCGAGGATGGATCCAGATAAGGTGGAGGTAATCAAGAATTGGCCATCACCGAGAAACATATTTGAGGTGAGAAGTTTTCACGGATTGGATAGCTTCTACCGAAAGTTCATTAGAAATTTCAGTGGAATTAGCGCAGCAATGATGGATATAGTGAAGAAAAGACATAAATCTTTTCACTAGACTGAAGAGGCTGAGAAGAGTTTCAATTTGTTGAAACAGAAGATTACAGAACAACCAATTCTGGTGTTGCCAGATTTTCAAAAGACATTTCATGTGAAATGTGATGCAAGCGGGTTTGTGATAGGAGCAGTCTTAAGTCAAGATGACAGACCAATTGCATATTTCAGCGAGAAGTTGAATGAGGCAAAAGTAAAGTACTCCACGTATGATAAGGAGTTTTATGCCATCATCCAGGCATTGAAAAAGTGGAGGCACTATTTGATTCTGAAGGAATTTGTTTTGTATAGTGATAACCATGCATTGCAGTTTGTAACTCAACAGGAGAAGTTGAATCAGAGGCATGTTAAATGGGTTGAATACATGCAGAATTTCACTTTTGTGATAAAACATATTTTTGGTACTGCTAACAAAGTTGTTGATGCTTTGAGCAGGAAGTGTTTGCTATTGCAGGAGTTCAAAGTCAAGACGTTAGGTTTTGATGATCTCAGAGACATGTACGCAGATGATCTAGACTTCAAGGAGGCATATGAAGTGGCTGAGAATCTAGTTCTTAGGGATAGAAGTCAGTGGGCCAAGTACATGATCCAAGAAGGGTTGTTGTTCAGAGGCAATCAACTTTGTATTCCGAATTGTTCCATGAGGGAGAATCTGCTGAAGGAGAAACACAATGGAGAATTGGCCGGACACTTCGGTCATGATAAGACATTCGCGAAGCTCAGTGAGTCATACTTTTGGCAAGGGATGCGATCAAAGGTCAAGAGGTTTCTAGACCACTGCAGAATTTACCAGCATTCAAAGGGAAGGAAACAGAATGCGGGTTTTTATCAACCATTACCCATATCTGAGAAGCCGTGGGATGAAATTAGCATGGATTACATATTGGGATTGCCAAGGACGCAAAGATGATTTGATTCAATCTTTGTGGTAGTGGATAGATTTTCCAAGATGGCACATTTTATCCCATGTCAGAAAACTAGTGACGCAATGCACATCGCGAATCTGTTTTTCAAAGAAGTCGTTCGACTTCACGGCTTACCAAGGAGTATTGTTTCGGACAGAGATACAAATTTATTAGGGCACTTTTGGAGGACATTTTGGAAGAAGTTGGGGACTAACTTGTTGTTTAGTTCATCTTATCATCCTCAGATGGATGGACAGACAGAAGTGGTGAACAGAAGTCTGGGAGACTTGCTGAGGAGCCTGGTGGCGGAGCACCACAGCAGTTGGGACAATACATTGCCACAGGTAGAGTTTGTGTATAACGACTCAAGGTATCATAGAACAGGCCAGAGTCCATTCCAGATTGTATATGGCACAGGCCAGAGTCCATTCCATATTGTATATGGCACGCAGCCGAGAGGAGTTTCTGAATTGACAGATTTGGAAAAGACTGCTACTAGGAATGCTAGTGCAGAAGAATTTGTGGAGGCGATGAAATAACTTCACAACTGGGTGAAGGAGCGACTGTGGAATTCAAGTTAGGAGTATAAGCGGACAACAGATTAGCATCGAAGACGACTCCAATTTGAGGTTGGTGACTTGATTCTAGCGCACTTGAGAAGAGAAAGGTTCCTGAGAGGAACATACAATAAATTGAAGATGAAGAAAATTGGACCATGCAAGGTGTTAGCAATCTTATCTAGCACCATTGGCGAAAGCTCCGCAGGAAGGCCTCATCGGAATTCGGGATATCAGGGATCCCGGGAGCTAGAGTTTCATGTGTTTCAAAATCACGATTCGTGATTTCCCAATAGGCGGGAACGGTTGTCAATCGTGGAGGACAAGTGGCAGACTTTACAACGAGAAGCGGATCATTGACAGGTCGACGGCCATTAGCCATCGGGTTTCGGGGAATCGCGAGTCCCATGGAAACAAACATCATGTCGTCAAGAACGTCGAAAACCCAATGGAAAGTTTGATTATGGTCACACGGAGGCAGTGGTCATATGGTTCATGTTCCAGCCGATAGGTGCTAGCTTATAAGAAATGGAGCTCATCGCAAATCGGGGATCGGAGTATTGGGAGTTCTGGGTACGTGTGAAACTCGGCACCGCAAACCCCGAAACCTCATCACATATCTCCACTATTTATCCCTTTCCGCCACGTCTTATCCCCATGTCATGCCAACCCACATTTTCTTCCTGACCCCTGTGTCTCCTCCACCTGGCTCGTACACTTTGAAGCCCACGGATTCTTTCACTTGTGTTTGCCCTATTGTTCTCCCTCCGCCACATCCATCCGTATGGCCTCTCCTCATCCCATCTCCACAGCAAGTATGTTAAACCACCCCTACCTGATCACCGTCCATTCACCACTTCATGTCAAGCCCCCCAGTCACCACGACGGCCTCCACGTCCACCCGCTAGTCCTACCATGATTTCTCCAAATAAGATCCAAATGGCAGAATAAGAAGGCTTACATGTCCTGTAGGTACAGAGTCGGCCGGGGCCTTTCCCGATCCTAATGAAGTAGTTATTGCAGCAGTTGATGGTGGTTGGACATCGTTTCCACCATAAATGGAAAGTCCAGAATTGACTGTAAGCTTGTCAATTCATTCACAGGTCCTTTTGGAGCGCGGTTGCGTCTGACGGAAGTTCGCGACTGTACAGAGACTGCATGCGCAGTAAACATGCAGACGTAATGCCTTCAATGTGATGTCTCGAGTTGGCTTCTAGGGCTTTGTTCCAAGTATATGTAGGCATTTTTTCCATTTTGGTAGGGATCGATGGTTGAGCTGAGCTCTTGTTTGTAAAGTTTTAATGAAGCATTGTTGCTCTGGTTATGTATGAACTTTTGAGACTTCTTGCCTTATGAATGCCAGTTTCTTTCATGTCTTTGTTTACACTGTGTTAGAGAAGCTCGGAATTGGAGGATCCAGTCGAGTTGTAGCTGTTATAGGATGATGTTGTAATGGATCACTGTAATAGTTATGGAGTCTCTAATCAGTTCTTGTGATTTTCCCAACATTGAGTGACTTGAAATTGGAGGATCCAGTCAAGTCCCCTTTCAGTTTCTTGAGACCCTGAACCAAGCAGATCTTGCATTCAGAGACTTTCTTCTGCAAACTGCTGCAAGCCTGTTGCCCAGAGTTGTTTGTTCATTTTCTCCTAAGTCTTCCACATGCTCGTCTTTAAATCAACCCACTGGCTGAAGTTGGGATTCTAGACCTCCTTTGTTCTTTACGTACCAGAGACAGGCCCTGAGTTAGAATGATATCTCCGTGAGTCTTTATCTCCATTTGATCACCCTTTATAAACAAATTGTGACACTAAACTGATGGGTGTCGGGCTCTACTCCTGCTAGCAATCCAGGAGTGACTTCCGACACTAACACAAGGTCTTGAAGAAAATTGGAGAGAATGCTTATGAGATTGACTTACCCGATGAGATCGGAATTTCTCCGATATTCAATGTATTAGATTTATACCCATATAAACTTGAGGAAACAGGAGAAGAAGGTGAACAACCAGAGATTCAGTGGAAAAAATAGATGCCAGTTGCAGAGAGATCACGGATGGAGCGCATACTGGACAAGAGAGTCAGCAAAAAAACTAGGAGGAAAGAATACTCTGAATATTTGGTCAAGTGGAAGGACCATCCAGTTGAAGATGCTAGCTGGGAAAATGAAGCAGAGATTCTGAAGCATGGACAGACCATGCAGGAGCTCATGGACAGGATCCCATGAAAGTTTTCAAGCGAGGGAGTATGATGCAGGAGCATCCCTCACATCAAGCGAGCCAGTGCGGAAGACAAAGGACAGTTGGGCAGACCCAGCCAATTTTTTTTTGAATTTTCCCTTGAAGTTGATGCGCCAAATATAAATGAGATCGTTTAAGGAAGGCGCCTTGGTATAATGTAATCAGACCTTGAGCGCCCCGCTCTCGTCTGAAGTACATAGAGGCATTTATGTTGAGATGAAATAGGTAGATAGAATTTAATGTTAGATTAGACAGTTTTAGAAAGAAAGAGGGAAACGGGATATAGACACCCTCATTGTGCATTGTAACATAATCTTGAGCATTGAGAAGAGAAGAAGAGAGTTGTGGAAGAACACCCATGTATAGAGTTTGAATTAATAGAAGAAGTTGATTCAAATCCATGGTTTTTGTGTTTGTTCTCTGTGTATGTATGTTGAATGCTATGCTCATGAGTATTTACTTCCTTTTATGCATTTGCTTTACATGCTATGTATGAATGATTTCTAGTTGAGTGTTTGAAATCTGAGAAAGGAAGTAGGAGGAATCAGTTTCAATTGTTTCTCTATCTGAGAAAGGATTCCTGCAAGGAGTGCAGTTGAAGTCGTCCACAAGGAGTGCGTTGACAGAAGGCTCGGATAGTTTAACTTTTGTTCTCGTTCACCCAAAAGTGAAATTGGGTTATAGGAGTCGTGTAAGGAGTGTGCAGGCTAAGGAAAGTCTCAGTTGTGAATCTGAGTGGAGCGTTGAAGGATTTCTACTACAGGTGTGCGCAGAGTCGAAAGAACTCAACACTTGGAAGTGTTTGAGGATTGCCGCAAGTGTTAGTTGTGGAGCCTGATTATCTTCCTGATTCAGAGGTCCTTGCTTTCAGCCGTGTTTATACCCCATCAAGTATTTACACCCCAGANGTATGTACACTCTTCCACGCGGGGGAGTGCAGAGGGGGGGTACCCCCTTGGCGGGGTCCAGGGGGGCTATCCCCACGGCTGGGGTGTCTGGGGGAAAGCGAGCCCCCGAAGAAAAAATTTCCTTGTAAAAGTATATTGTAATTTCATTGTAAATCTAGACCATTCATTATAAGGTCGCAGATCTAACGGTAGAGATTATGTTAGGGTTTTTTGCCCTAGAAGGAAACCCTCTTTTATGAGGGAAATGTATTGCAGCTATGGATGATGGTGAATATTGTATTCTGAGAGAGGAGACTGTGAGAGAANTGCTGTAGGTTGTATCCCTTCATTTGCTGGATAATAACAAAGGAAGGACCTGGCAATCTCTCTGGTGGACGTAGCCCACACTGGGTGAACCACGTATATCTGTGTCTCTCTTGTATTGTGTGTCTTCTGTGGTTTTTGTTTCTACATTTTTTTTATTTTATTGCTCCGAGGTCCTATTTTTCTAACAGCAAGGAGTGCGTGCAAGGGTCTTCTTGAATACTCAGAATTGTGTGAAGCTCAGGAGGGACAAGGCTTTGAAGCTTGTCGAAGAGAAGCACAGGGAGTTTGTGTCGTGGAATGTTTGAATAGGTGTTGCAAAGTTACATGCAGGAGGACCAGTTTCACAGAGGGATACTAGGTTCACCCAGTAGAACACATCAAAGAGGAAGAAATCGACAGTTAGGATCTTGTGGAGGAAATTTGCAAAATCCCGCCAGTCGTTGGATATTCCAAAGAAGCAAGGAGGTTACAGCCACGTTCAGAGTTCAAGCTCCAGGGGTTGTGAGTCGTTGGATCGTTGATCAGTTACCCGATAGTCGTCAGATCGGTTGGAAGCTGCACGAGGTTTAGCTTCGGGAGTAGGAGGTGGAAGTCCTGACAGGTATCGGGATATCGACACTCGGGAAATCGGAGTTTCCAGGGTCGAGGGAATCGGGGCACCGCAAGCCTCAAAACAATGAGATCAGATATGGAATGTTCATTAGGTTGGGACACATGGCGGAGATCTGAAGAAAGTCGGTATATCGGCGCTCGGGAAATCGGAGTTCATGAGGTTGTGGAAATCGAGACATCAGAAGTTTCGAAAACGCGAGGAGAAATCTGAACCGTCCATATTGAGGAGACGCATGGCATCGATTGGAGTTATCATGGAAAATCCCGATAGGAATTCGTCTATCGGTGTTTGGGTCATCGGGTAATCGGGAATCCTGGTGACAAGGTGTTTATGCATTTTAGAATCGCGAAGTCCGAAACCCCGATAAGGGGGGAAGTGCCATTGTGGGAGCCAGCTGTCAACCTAGTGGAGAACCAGGATTCGAAAGATCGGTAGTCCTGTGGGCAAATGTTTTTTGACATTTGAAACCCCAAAGTCTCGAGGGATATCTAGAGCCGTTGGTTTCATAGTCAATCATGGTTGTTGATCAGGCTAAAGGCGGATAGGAGTTGCTAGCTGACATCATGACGGGAAATCGGGATTCGAGGAATCGTGAATCCTGAGGACATGTGTATTTGGACATTGGAAAGTCCGAAACCCCAATGGGAGGTATGACTGCGGTCATATAGAGGAGGTCATGTGGACCAAGAGTCTAGCCTAGAGGGCTAACAGAAATTGGAATGCATCGGGATTTTGAAGCCAAAAACCTCGATGGGAGGTAAGACTACGGTCACGGGGATAACAGTCACATGGGCTAGGAGCCTAGCCAGAAGAGCTAGTGTGTAAAGTGCATGTCGAGATTCGAGGGATCACGGATCCTGAGGACAAATGCATTTTGGCACTTGAAAGCCCAAAACCCCGACGAGTAGGAATATAAGGCTGCGGTCTTATGGAAAGCGGTCACATGGACCAGGGCATAGCCAGGAGGAGCTAAAGCAACAAAGGAGCGCATCGGGATATTGGAGGTCGAGACATCGGGAGTTTGAAAACCCCAAACCCGATTCTCTATTCTCCTGTTGTCGAAGAGAATAGTGACCAGCCTAAAGACAGTAAAATGCCGAAAAGACCTGTGGGTCCATTTCGAAGGAGATTCTAGAGGTAATCAGAAGAGCCATTCCGGCTCGAAGGGGGAAAATTGAACGATCCTTAAGACCGAGGGGTCGGGCACGGAACCTGCTGAGGTAGGTGCCCGAGTGGATGCCATCAATATGCCTGGGAGTACAGCCAAAAATTTAAATATGCTATTAGGAGGCTAGCGCATTGAATTCACGAATATCACCAGAGGGAATCGTACATCCAAGGATTACTGCCTCTGAAGAGAATTCCTTTAATGCAACAACGGATAGCCACATTAATAGATGCCTTGGAAGAGTCGATGAAGATCGAAGCCATAGCAGTTATCCAAGGAATATGAGGATGATCAGACCTCCGGTAGATGAAAATTTTTTGCAACTCCAAGGAAAAATATTAGCGCTAACGGAAAATATTCAAGAATTAACCACACAAGACTAGGACGACCTCAAGTTTGGTGCACAGGATGCTACATAGAAGGGCATATAGAAAATGAATGTTTGTTCATGAGTAGAATGGGACCTTCTCATAATTCAATGGGACCTTCTTCAGGACCAATGGGAGGGGTTTCACAAGTATTTGCGACTCCACCATTCCATACACCAGGGCTATATAATACCTTCCTAGGTGCTCAAACCTCTTAGACAACGGAGTATTGTGAGATTTTTCGGACATATGGACATGCGCCGAGGCCCTAGAAGAAGTATAAAACTGCTACCAATACAATACACTCTGAGTTTTTCATATCTATGACCCATGCCTCAAGTCAATGTAGAGCGTTGGACGCACTTGATGAAATATTAGACCAGACAACATTAAGAGTAAATGAAACCCCCAAGGACCTGGAAGAGGCCAGGGAAGTGGGGTTGGAGGTGGACTCATAGGAGGGATAAATGGAGGGAGAGGGCTGATACGATGCTACAACTGCAATGAAAAAGGTCATTTGGCCAGATACTACCCTCACCCAAGACGACCATGGTGCTCTCACTACAAGAATAATGGGCACGCAACTGAAGATTTCCCATAACTGATCGCGAAGTGGGAAGATCAGGTTCGTCGACGAGGAGCTAATCTCATAAGGTCAGAATTAAAAATGGGAATTGAGGGAGAACTATCAAATATTAACATCATCACTCGTGGAGGAGCAAAAACTAGGGTAGATGCAGACAGTCAGCCCAATATTCAGAAAGCTATTCCCGAAGATGACATATGTGATCCTATGAAACAAAATTTGTTTTTCAAAAATGAAATAGAAATATTTAAGAGTATCCCCACTCCATAAATAATGGATAATCCTCCTAGAGTCACCTCTCAACCTAACCTTGTGCAAGCCCCTACCTCACCACCAACACTTAGGAATTCGACAATTCCAAGTAGACACCCTTAACAGTCTCAAAGTGTAATCAATCTGTGGTTTCAATTATTCTTTGATATCCTAGGGGATGACCAACTTACTGATAAGTTGCACAACACCCTGTACCTAATACTGGGAAATGAAGGAACCCCAGAAGCCATAGTAAATACCAGCCTCCCTGAGAAGAATACCCAGAGAATACAAAGAAGAAAGGTGTGAACGGGAAAATAATTCAGGTTAGAAGCCCAACTAGATGATTTTGAATTCAAAGATGTTATGCTAGATTTGGGGTCAGATGTCAACATCCTACCCAAAAAGACTTGGGAAGATTTGGGAAAACCGTAGTTAGTATATTCCCCCATCTTGTTGAGAATGACAAACCAATACTGCATTTTCCCAGTATGAAGGCCGGAAAATGTGGAAATAGATGTTGCGAGAGTTAAGACCATAGTTGATTTTGAGGTAATTGAAATCATGGGGAATAAGGATCCCAACTCTTCTCTACTCGGGATTGATTGGGCATAAGAAAACTATGCTATCATTGATCTAAAGAGGGGCACAATGACGTTTGAATAAGACGGGATAAAATTAGGTCAACCCTTGGATCCATGTCTAGGGCCTAGATATGTTGAACCAGTGGACCATAATATGGAGTAAGAGGCTCTTGACCAATTATACACCATCACAACGGGAATGCAACCAGATTGCATAAATCCCACTGTAGATGGATCAATAAGTTGGAAAAGCATACAGTCTATTGGCAAGGATTCAAAATTAGCATTTGACAGTTAGAAGCAAGGTTCATGTGAGTGATTCTCAAGATGATGCACAACTATCAGAGCAATGAGATGGATTGGAATCGAGGTCAAAGAAACCCTGACATATGATGGTACCTCAGAGGTACATAGTTTTCTTGCCAGCATGGAAGAGAAGATAGCGATGGATCAAAGGATCTTTGTTCTTGACTTGGCCTTACAAGATACCCCTGCTAGATGGTGGGCCACCCATAAAGCCTCGATTATGTAGTGGGAGGACACAAAAAAATCCATCCAATGTCGATTCCAAAGGAGGAATCAACTGAAATAAGAATTGATTATATAATTTCAAGGTGTGAAACTATTCGATGGACGGTATGACCCTAGAGTGCATATTGAACATTTCTTAAAGAAGTGGAGAGTTGCAGAAGTACCCTCTCACCTATGGGTTCATGTATTTTTCCATTCACCGAGGCCAATTCCAAAGGCCCGGTATATACATGAGGAGACCAGAAGACAAACAAGCTATTGGAAGACCTTACAAGACCAATTTTGCAAGGATTTCTCCTTTAGAAGTAAGTACCCTGAGCCTAATACAGTCCTTCAAAGAATCAAATCAATGCTTTTTACCGACATTTGTAAAAAGAGATCAATTCTAGTAGTATGTGCTAACCATGTCCCTTTGCTTCAGTCTAGTCAGAGTCTTGAAATTGATAAGATAATTGTACCTTGTTGTAAAGTTGAGAGAGACCTAGAAAAAACTGAGGACTTAGAAGAGCTTAGAAACATAGACATTCAAGAAACATAAGGCAATAGAGAGATTCAGGATACTATACCTAGTCTCACATGTAGCTCCTATAATCACCCACTAAAGTTGTGAAAAGTTAATATAAGGAGTGTAGACAATCCTAAGATAGATTTTGTGGGAGATTACTGGGATGAGAAAACTATGAATGAAGTACACACCCTATTGCGAGAGCATGAGGGCCTGTTTCCGAAAATTTTCTAAAAAATGAAAGGTATAAAAGGAGCCATGGGAGAAATGAGAATCGAGTTGAAACCCGGCTCAAGACCAGTGAAGAACATACAATACCACCTTAATCCTAGAATAAAAGAGAAGCTCAAAAAAGAAGTGGACAAAATTATTGCGAAAAGACTTATTTTCCCAATCGAAGAAGCAGAATGGATTAGCCCCATAGTTATCCAGAGTAAGAAAGGTACAAAATACATTCAGGCCTGCATGGAGTACAGAAGTTTGAATTCTTCATATGTGAATGATCTATTTCCAACACCTTTCAGCAACGAGGTATTAGATCAAGTTGCTGAAAAATAATATTATTCATTTATAGACGGATTCTCGGGATATCATCAATTCAAAATCATAGAGGAAGACAAGAAAAAGACTACATTCATAACCAAATGGGGATCATTCACATATAATGTAATGCCCTTTGGTTTGAAGAATGCCCCGATATTTTTTTCTCGGATTGTGATAGCAACATTCCAAGAGCTCATCCACAAGTTTGTAGAAGTCTATATGGATGATTGGATGGTGTAAATCCTGTTAAAATATCATGTCGGGATACTCTGGTTAATTTTTGATAGATGTCATGAAATGTAGATATCTCTAAATCTAAGGAAGTGTATTTTATGTGTACCTCATGGAAATCTGTTAGGCCATATTGTATGCAGAGAAGGAGTCTTGGTAGACCCAACTAAAGTTGTGGTCATTATGAACATTCCACCACCTAAAAGTCCCAAATTGTTTCTCTCCACACTGGGATATACATGATATTACCACATGTTCATCAGATTATATGCAACTATCACCACACCGCTTGAAAAATTGTTGAAGAAGTCTGAACTATTATGATGGACACTAGAGTGTGACAAGGCATTTGACATTCTCAAAGAAAAAATAAGCACTGCACCTATCTTGATATTTCCCAATTGGGAAATTGAATTCCATGTACATGTGGATGCATCAAGCATTGCCTTGAGAGTTATTCTAGCACAACTAGGGGAAGGGAATATGGACCACCCTATCTACTTTGCCAACATAAAACTATCATAAGTTGAGCGAAAATACACAACCATTGAAAGGGAAGGTTTAGCTATGATTTATGCATTACAAAATTTTAGACAATACTTGTTAGGCTCTCATTTCAAGTTTTTTACTAACCTTTCTACATTGAAGTACCTAGTCAATAAACCAGTACTAGAAGGAAGAATTTTCAAGTGGCTACTGTTGTTTCAAGAGTTTTCATTTGAAGTAATTGTCAAACCATAAATATGCAATGTAGGTCCAAATCAACTTTCCAAGTTGGAGTCAGGGGAAAGTGGTGGAGCAGTGGATGATCATCTCCTAGATGTAGACCTGTTCTGGATGGAGGCCATCCCAGAGTATCTTGAAGACATTGTTCTCTTCCTCAATACAGGGACCTTCCTAGAAACTTACTCCATGACCCATAAGAGAAATATGGTGGTTCATGAAACAAACTATCAATTGATTGCCGGATAACTTTAAAAATTGGAACTCGACAACATCCTTAGGATATGTGTCTTGAACCATGAAAGGAAAGATATCCTATGAGAATGCCACAATAGAGTTGCAGGAGGACATGTTGGAGGTAAATCCACTGCACATAAGGTACTTCAATCTGGATTATAGTGGGATACATTATTTAAATATGCTAAGGAATATTCTAGATCTTGTGACACCTACCAAATAATAGGAAAGTTGTCATGCCCAGATGAATTACTCCTTCAGCTAGTCAGAGCACTTCAGGAAATTGAGAAGTGGGTTGTTGATTTTATTGGACCAATCAAACCCTGGGCTAAAAATTCAAAGGTAAGATACATCATTACTGCAATTGATTACCTCACAAGATGGTCTGAAGCAGAAGCAGTTCAAGAATATTTGACAGATACAGCTGCTAGATTTATCTTCGAGAACATTATCACTCTTTTGGATGTCCTAGAAGTTTAACCATTGATCAAGGCATCCACCTTCTCAGCAACACAATCACAATGTTGACAAGATAATTTTTTATACAACACCATAAGAGAAATCCCTACCATCCAAAATCCAATGGTACAGTGGAGGCATTCAATAAAATAATGGAAAGAGGACTGACAAAAGTATGTTGCGCAAATAGGGAAGACTGAGATGATAGAGTTCCAGCAGTCTTGTGGGCTTACAGGACTACCATGAAGAAGATACACATGTACACTCCATTTCAGTTGGTTCATGGGAAATAAGTTGTTGTACCCACATAATTTATTGCCCCTAGTCTCTATATAGCACATTCTACATAGATGATAGATGATGAATCATTTGCGCAGAGGATCGCAGACTTGCAAGAACTTGAGGAAGAAATATTTCTAGCGGATTTTCATCAGACAGTTGAAAAATATAGACAAAAGGCTTGTCATGACATGCATATTAAGTCCAAAATATTTGCACAATGGGGAAAGCTACTCCTCTACAACAACCGATATCAGAAACATCCAGGAAAGTTGTGCATGTGTTGGTTGGGTCCATTCATAGTTGCAAAACTCCAACATTCTGGTGTACACAGGCTCATGCAACTGGATAGTATCCTTCAACCAGGATGGGTGAATGGCACCTGCCTGGAACCCTACATTTCTCATGATTGAGCCAAATCACGGTTGCTCCATTCCAAAGGACCATGTACAATAGTTATATTTTAATTTCCTGTAATTTATTTAATCAGTTAATAACGTCGGAGTGTGCATTGTTGCGCCATGATATATACTTCTTTTTTAGTCTAAGTGTTGATTTTGTGCATAACTATTTACTTAGCCTCACAGGATCGAAAGAGCCACCATTACATTAAACGAAGTCATTCAATTTGATGGGGACGCCCATTGTGGTCGGAGGGAGGGAGAATCTGAACTAGATCACAACCCATGTGCCACATGCATCTCGTCTAGTCATACGCTTTATGATAGCCACCGTAACCAATCAGAACTTTTTCGTTAATCCATAAAGGCATGATACGAGCAGACACCATTGATATCCCTGCTGTGCTTCTCAGCCATTAAAAGGATAATCGCCTCAGCTCGACCACGTCCCTGTCAGTCCGTTCACTAAAATCCAATATCAATCGATAGATCTTACCCCATTATCTGTCCCTTCAAAAACCTAAGCCTAAATTTTATTTTATGGCCTTATGATGAGTATCTTTATGTGCATCTACAGAGTTTTCCAATTATCTAGTTATCTCCATGTGCCTTCGACGGAGAGTCAAATTGTTTTGATACCGCAAGTTCTAAGAACCCAGAGTCCTCCCTCAACAGATAATGTTGAGATTCCCATCAACAGAAGAGAATCTCCAGAAGTTTCATTACAGAAAGAGGAGGGAGAATAAATGGTTTAGAAAGAACCTGAAACTACATAAGGGAAGAGCACAACATCTTTGAAAGAATAGTTGGAGCCAGTATTCCAGGATCCAAAATGATGTGCATAACTGTTTCAACTTTGCTTGGAAAAGACATAATTTTTCCCTCTACTCTCAACATCTCTGAAGGTTAAACTTGCACATCAAATACAAGGCCCATCCCCAAGGGAAGAAGAGGTGGAGACAACCTTTGCACAATTGATGGCCAGGAGACTACCACTACAAGTCTGAGTACTCCTATATGTCGCTCCTTCATCGGGCGAGCTTGTTCAATTTCCAACAGCCAGCTGGTAGGAATAATCAGAGCCTCAACTGAGCAATTGGAGCAGATGATCCAGTAGGATGAATGAGAAGACGAGTTCTGGAAACAAGAAGGACTCCTTGCGCAAGAACAATGAACGCAGGAGGAATACTCCAAGATTCAGGAAGAACATAAGATGGAAAAGGTCAAGGAAAAACTCACAAAGGCCTAGACAACGGTCAAGAATACAGTACCTCAGCTACCAAAATCCAGCACAAGAAGCGAGCCTGTGGAGCAGATCGAATTAATTCATGTAGCTTGGTCAGAACTAGTAGAAAGAACAGAAAATCTAGAGGCACAGCTGCAAGACAGTCAAAAATAATTTGAACTGCAACTCAAGAAGCTACGAGAGAAAATGGAGAAAATCATCTTGGAATGGAACAATGCAAAAGCAACCTTGCACAAAAGGACTGCAGAATGCACAAAAATCTTCAGAGAAATTAGCAATTGGATGGGAATCATTTCAAGGCGAAACCAAACATTGGAGGACTTGCGTGTGAATATCCAATCACTCAACAAAGAAGCAGCCAACACCCTGGATACGCTACAACAACAAAATAAATTTGACAAGGTCGAGCAAGAGGACAATGATTTGAATGCATTGTATGAAGCTCAAACTGTGGCTAAGAAAGAACTACGTGAGTTTTGACCTATAGTCGAGACAACCTATCTACAGATGCATCAAGTGGATTCCATAGCTAACTCATAATGGAACTATTTAGTTGCATCAAATCCAAAAGAGTGCATCACAGACACCACTCAGCAGTTTGTTGTTGAAGCTTCATTGCTTGCCAAGAAATGGCAGGACAAAGTGGACAACTTCCAATATGTCAGGAAGAGAGCCCTCGAACTAGTACCAGAGTTGGGCCCTTCATTTAAAGAAGAGAAAGAAGAAACAATCCAAGATGGAAATGAAAGAAACTCGGAACCAGAAGGAAAGGAAAAACAACAAGCCAACCTAGAGACCATGAAAGAGTTGAAGACTTGACTCGGGGTGAGTCAAGGATTGTGTTCAGAGCTTATTTGGCCCTTCATTTTTTTTGAATGGATGTTGTATGCGACACATTGCAACTTCATTTTGTAGAATAAAAATTGTGCAATCTACTGAGGAGCTCGAAAATAGTTTAAGGAGAGAAATAGAAAACAATTAGAAGGACAACACAACACTGGTTTTGAGGAAAGAAGTTGCAAAAATATCAAGAAGAAGAGAGAACTTTTGGGTTCTCAACCAACAAACCTAAAGATCATATTATATATATGAGACTGATAGGATTGTAAAAGGGTTAATATCGTCATCATAGTTGTTGTTATTGTTGTTATGAGGAGAGTCACTATTGTAATCATCTATACTCTTATCATAGCTAAGTTTAGGAGATCTGGGCAAGAACCAAACTATCAATGTATCAGAGTTATATATCAGTCTGGATGTAAAGGAGTAAGAGACTATAACTATGTCCCATGTCTAAGGAAGAACATCCTCTAAGTACTTGTGTATGAGGATCAATCTTTGAGAAGAACCTAATATGTTAATATAGTTAGAGGCCTAAATTTTGAATATATGTATCATTTGTATTTAGTCTTAAAGCATGAATGGAATTTTTTTTTGTATTATCTTTATGTCTAGTATACTTAAATGATTCTTTATGAATGGCAACGCAACTCTGTTTCTATATTCCCAGTTAGGAATTGCTCAGAATTGTTACATGTTTAACTTATCTTATGCGATACTAAGATGAGTCTTGATAACTCCAAGGTCTTTCTAAGTATTCTCCTTGCCCTTCCATCTCTTTCGTGTCTCGGTTGCGCTTCGGGTGAGACTTCTTCCCTACTGGAAAGATGAAAATGCCAACGCTCTAGACTACTTCAGTACCCTTTTGTTATTAACATAAGAAGGACTTGGTCTGAACACTTTTGTTCCAACAAGCACTCTTGTTGCCTTCCAAATACGGTAATGCAACCAAATCTACCGCACCTTTTGGCGACCTTCCATAAACAATATGAAATGGACTCTTTCCCATATATTTATTCACTGAATCATTATATGCGAATTCACCTTGGGCCAATGCCAAATCCCATTAACTGGGATTTTCTCCACTTAAACTTCTCAACAAATTTCCTAGACTCTTATTCACTACTTCAATTTGACCATCTGTTTGAGGATGATACGCTGAACTGTACAACAAATATGAGCCTAACATTTTTCAGAGTGTCCTCCAAAAATTCTCAAGAAATATGGTATCCTGATCTGGTGTAATACTTCGTGGCAATCCATGCAATCTAACCACCTCTTGGAAAAACAATGAAGCTACCACACTAGCATCACTAGTCTTTTTACATGCTATGAAGTGTGCCATTTTCTAAAACCTATGAAAAACTACCATTGTCGAATCATTCTTTCTTCGATTCATAGGAAATCCTAAGACAAAATCCATATTGATATCCTCCCAAGGTCCTTTAGGTATTGGCAATGGAGTATAGAGTCCCATGTTCTGAATTTTTCCTTTGGCTAGTTGACAAGTCCTGCAACGTTCTAAAAAATTTTGAACATCCTTGTTAAAGTTGTGCCAAAAGTACCTCTCCTTCACCAAGGTTGTGGTTTTATCAACACCAAAATTTCCTCCTAAACCACCAATATGAAATTCTTTCATGAGGTTAAGCCATATGGAACTTCTGGGACTACATAACTATTGGTTTTTAAACATAAACCCATCTTGGATATGGTAGTCCAAATACAAGGTTCTGTATAAACACCAAGGCTCCTTACATGCCTTCCAAGATTCTGAGAAATCTACATCTTCTTCATACAATGTATTTAGACAGTTCAAGCTTACCACTTCTACCGACATGGTATTAAGTAACACTATCCTCCAACTTAATGCATCAACTGTTGGGTATGTGTTATATTCTTTGCATGAGTAGTAGTGTCTAATTGTATGCACTGGGAGCACATGGGGGGTTAGAGGGGGGGCACTAGGCCCCTCGTCGGGGGGTGTAGGGGCAGTGCCCTCGAAAAAAAAATTCTTCCTCGGGAAATGTGACACCTACCTCAGGAAACATGTCATGTATTTAGGTGGATTTTCGGCACATGGTTTTTGCCGATGGTTTTTTCTATTTCCGGTTAAGGAATTAGGGTTTTCGACTAATCCAGGTCATTGGGTTAGGGTTTTGGATGTCGTTTGATCCTATATGTATTTTGTATTGAAAACATTGTAAAATGATGAATGAATATAGAATATGTTGGTTTTCTCGGTTTGGGTTTCCAGGTGAAAAATCTTTGTGTAATGTTTTTATTTGCCATTGTATCTTTTCTGTTCTTTTTCTGAATATTTGTTTGCAGTAGATATTGTACAAGGTTAGAATTTACACCAACCACCTTACTCGACTTCCTAGACCCTTGTTTCAGCACAAAAGAATAACTTTGTAAGAATTCCACCCATTTAGTATGCTTTTGATTTAACTTACCTTGGTTGTTAATGTACTACAGATCTTTGTGATCCGTGAACAAGACAAACTCCTTCGGTATTAGATAATGTCACCATTTCTTCAAAGCTTGCACAATAGCATAAAATTCATGATCATAAACAAAGTACTTCTCTTTGGACTCATTCAAATTCTCACTGAAAAATGAAATGGGTCTGCCCTCTTAACTTATCACTGCTCCAATTGTTGTTCCACTAGCGTCACAATCAACCTGAAGCACTTTATTAAAATATCATAATGCTAATATCGGTTGTTCTATTACCCTTTTCTTGAATTATTCCAATGACTTATTTGTTGTTGCGATCCACTGAAAAACTCCCTTTTTCATACATTTTGTAAGAGGTGCACATATTTGGCTAAAGTTCCTAATGAATTTCCAGTAAAATCCTGCCAATCCATGGAAACTCCTCACATCGAATGTGCATCTTGGTGTTGTTCATTCAAGGATAACCTTCACTTTATCTTGATCCATTTTCAATCCTTCCTTTGAAACCATAGAACCCAGGTACACTAACTCTCGCTGCATGAATGTACACTTATTAAGGTTTATCAATAGTTTCTCTTCTTTCAATAATTGTACCACTGCTTTCACATGCTCAACATGCTTTGTTCTTCTCCTACTAAAAATCAATATATCATCCAAATATACAACCACAAACTTAACAAAAAATGTCTTTAAGAATACATTCATCAATCTCATGAACGTGTTGGGCACATTACTTAACCCAAACAACATCACTAACCATTCAAACAATCCATATTTTGTCTTCAATGTTGTCTTCCATTCATCAACTTCTCTCATCTGAATATGGTGGTAACCACTCTTCAAATCTATTTTTGTAAAGTACTCTGCACCACTTAAGCAATCCATTAGATTATCCATTCTCGACAGTGGAAATCTATTCTTGATAGTGATGTTGTTTATAATGCACGAGTCAGTACACATTCTTCACTCCCCTATTTTCTTTGGAGTCAACATTGTTGGTACTGCACAAGGACTTAGGATTTCTCTAATCAGTCCTCTATCAAGCAACTCCTACACTTTTCTATTCAACTTTTCACTCTTTGCAGGAGTCATCTTGTAAGGTGCTTTATTAGGTAAACTCGATCTGGACATTAAATCAATTTGATGAGAAATATTTCTCACTAGAGGCAATCCTTTTGGCAAATCATCAGCAATAATCTCCTTAAATTCATCCAACGACAACTTTAGTTATGTAGATACAACATTTATCTCCTCTACACTTTTCACTTCTTTCAGAATTACTGCTAAATAGAATGTTGATTTTCTTTCTTCCTATAAAAAATCTTTAGCAAAAAATAGCATGATTTTGTTGCTACTCATGTTTATATTAGCACAATTTCTTATTGTTGCTACTGTATCCTCTAGCATTGGTGTTAATTTATATCGATGTCCATATTTCTTGAACTCATATGCATTTTCCTTACCATCATGGTGAACTTGTCGATCAAATAACCATGGTCTTCCCAATAGTATGTGACACACATCGATATCATTCGCATCACATAACACCTACTCCTAAAAACTCCCTATTTGAAAATTCAATAAACATTGCTCAGTCAAAGTCACATGTTGTTCCTTGTTCAACCAAGAAACATGATAAGGGTTCAGATGGTTCAACCTTGTCAAGTTCATTTTGTTCACGACTTTAGTGGATACCAAATTTTTTGTACTTCCTCCATCTGTAATTAGGTTACAACATTTTCCTTAAACCTTACATTTTGTTTTAAGAAATTTCTTTCGTTGTTATGGTTCCTTTGCCTCTTTTTATTCATATTTAAGAAACACTCTCTGAAACAACAAATTCTCACCTTGTTCTTACTGAAGAACAGACACATTTTCTCCAACTACTAAAGCTTCGTAATCCTGTGCGACTTGTTCCCGAGATTCGCCTCTTTTCCCTGAAGTTTCCCTTTCTGGACATTCAAACTTCTTGTGTCCCTCTACACCATAGTGATAACAAGTGATTACATACATGCACTTTCCTCTTTCGAATCCTCTGTCTCTACCAGCTCCATTTCCTCATTTTTCATCTTGACCACTAGAATATTCTTCTTCCTTTTTGCTGCCTTTAATAGTCCCTATTTTACCTCGTCCTTTGGAACCTCTTCCTCTACCTCTAGGCTGTGTTTTCCTCTCAATATTTTCTTCTACCTTCAAGGAAACTTGATAAGATTTATCAACAATGCGTAAATACTGTGTGCTCATTTCATCTTGAATCAAATACTTCAACCCATTTGCATACCTTGCAAATCGTTGGAATTATGGTTCTTTGAGGCCTGCTCTGAGTGGCAGCCTAAATAAATCTTCAATGTATTCATGAATAGATGTCTCCCTTTGTTTGAGGTTTTGGACTTGCCAAAAAAAATTATGTTGGTAATCAACATGAATAAATTTCTCTTCAATCTTGGTAACCATCTTCTTCCAATTTCTTATTTTCTTCGGTGATTATTCACTCTATCCTTCTGTAGCATATCCCACCATAGTGTTGCATGGCCTTTCAATTTCATAACAACAAATCTTACCCGATTTGGATCCTGAACATTTTCATACTCGAAATATCTTTCGAGTTCTCCAATCCAATCAATGAGAACATTGACTCTCAGACTACCATCATAACGGGAAACCTCAACCTTTGCACTACATGTGTTACTTAAATACAAAATTAGCCTAGTTGTTGGGTCTCTTTCATCACCATCTCGTTCGTCTTCGATTTCTTCTTCTGGTTATGAGTATACTTCATCATCTCCATTTCTACAATTTTCCAATTCCTCTATTCTTCCTCTCAAATTTTCCAGTTCTCCATTTCCTGCACCTCCCCTTCCTCCTCCTCTCCTTTGCAACAACATTCCTCCAAGTTGTATGTGTCTCACCAACATCCACAAACCTCGCATAGTTCTGTATCCCAACTTGACTTTCATCACTCTTGTCGAGTAACCACCATGAACAAGTATTATGTACCATGTATCACAGAAGATGATTAGGTGCTAATCCCAGAGTAGAAATGGCCCTTGATACCACATAATGCAGATATATATATGCTAGAACCACATAATGCAGATATATATATGCTAGAAAAAACAAATAGTTATATCACACACCCTACTATAGAATACACAACTAATAAAAAAAAAAAAAATGACATATTTTTTTTATATAACACTAAGGAACTTCAAATGGGAACTTAAGCACCAAAAAAAATGAAATGCAACACCACTCTTTTATTGATTCGAAGTAAATAACATGATTTACATTACATCGATCCTGGGTTAAAAGATAACCATGAATTTTTGCTTACATGGCTAAAAACCACTACGGAATTGTCCAGAGGGTAACGGTATGCATGTATGGGCTAAGATTTTTTTTTACCCTTCATGCATGCTCACCCAACCTAGAATCTTTCTCTCTAGTCCACCTTCTACAATTTCCTTACTTTGTGGTTCACCAACCCCTTCAAAATTGTGCTCCATTTATTTTTAAAACTCCTCCTCATCTCTGAAACTATTTTCCTTTCCTCCAAGAATGAGTTGTTACCCAAACTGTCTCTTTCTCTTCCAGATCTCTTCAACTTCCTTTCGGCCTTGGGTCATGCTTTTGCCTTTAGCTGCGAGTTCTTTTACCTAACAGTAGTTGAAACTCATCATGAATGCATACCAGCATGGAAAAATCAAATGCGTCCAACCACAGTGTTGTAAATGAATAAATAACATGACACTTGTAAAATTTCTCTATACGTGGTAGTTTTAGCAAGAGTTTCAACATGACACTTGTAAAATTTCACTATATGTGGCAGTTTTAGCACAAGTTTCAGCACAAGTTTCAGCACGAGTTTCAACATAGCAAGAGTAGCTGCAGGAGTAATCAACTATTTGAATTTACAACAAACTGACTAAATAAAATGGACCACTAACACAATCCTTATTTGACTTATTTCCTATTTGCAGAATGGAAATATTTTTGGGTGATGTGGATTGCATGAGCCCAAGGATGCTCTTGCATCACCTTGGCACGTCACACACCTAAGGAACCGCAACTCCCCTCTATATGAATATGTTTGTCTCTTCATTTGTACCGATCGTCTTGTCTCCTTGATTCAGAATGTGGTGGAAGTGCATGTGCTCAAGCTAAGATCCCAAGGCCTTACATTCCCTATAATACCAATGGTTTGAAATGAATCTCAACCCTCCCTTGTCTTTTAGTGTAAATCGGGCCAACTATTTCCAAATTTTCAAATAAATAAAATTAATTTGGGCGATAAGGTTTGGCAATGAATCTCAATCCTCCCTTGTAATTCAAGGTAAATTGGGGCACACATTTCCAAATTTCCAAAGAAATAAAGTTAATAATGATAAAATCTAAACCTGAGCAAGGAAATTATTCTAAAAGGAATTTCGATCTTACCTATAAGATCATCTTTTAGATCAACAACTACAAGCAGATTTGGGACTTAAATATAGTGTTTATCTACTTTCTCCCTTGTTCATTTGTACACTCGTAAGTTTATTAAAACTATGATGTAACTTGAAGCTGTCAATTCATCTCCATGACATATTTAGTATTCACATTCTGTAGAGTGATTAAGTTGATAGATATAAATTTGATAATAAATTATGAAAACTATATGAAACCAACATAGATCCATCTTAATCCTGGATCTATCAAGCATCGAGAGGGATCAAATCTCTCTATGTGCAAATCTTTTTTAGAGTGCAAAACTCGTTGAAAGGTTAAAGGTTTGCACATCGATAGATTTGATCCATCTCGGTGCTTGATATATCTGTGGTTAAGATGAATCTATCCCGGTTCGAGTTGTGGGCGGTCACACAAAATTTGCAGATCAACAACAATATGTATATCTGTATTATATATGTATGTCAAAGATTAATTTGATCATTTGAAATTTATTCAGATACATTAGTTTGTTAAGAATTTAGAAATTATGAATCAAAAGAATAGTTAATGAGTTACATGAGGAATATGATGAATATAAAAAAAATAACAATGTAGAATGATGAAAAATGTTATAATAATAAGAGTGTAGGAAATTACAAATATTATATAGTGATTAATCTCGATTTGTTTTTCTGGGTTAAGCACATTTTTTCACATTTTATTACGCCGAAAGACATACATCTATTGACAATGGACACATTTAATATGTTTTTAGTACTTAATTAGTTAAATATTGTTGGAATATTCTTAGTCGTCCCAATAAATCAATGGTTGTGATTTCAACCACTAACTTCCTCACTATTATAAAGACATCCGTTTACATGTTTATTTTTTTACTTTTACTTAATCATATTTAAAATTTACTATGATGGCTAGCTGATTGCCACCTCTAAGTCATTAACGTTTCATTTTCTAAAGAGCCCAAGTTTACGAGCCACTATTTTTACTCCAACTATTATTTACTATTTACCTGCCTTGAGCACTTACCACGTCTGTTATTTAATGCACAGGGTTCTGCGGTTATTATTTAATGCCCACGTAGTATATATTAATATCATAATTGTTTTAATGTGCAAATAATATTAAATAAATCACACATAACCAAACAAAATACATGAATTCAACTTATAATATCTATTTTGAAATTTGTTTTTACCAAGTTATTGCTAAATTCATTTCATTTGATGATTTGCTACAATTGAAAACAATATAGAGGATTGATTTCCTTCATATCATTTCTTCGGTTAACAAATCATTTTTCATAGTATTATCATTGAAATCAATACACCTTATTGTTTTATGTTATATCATTAACACTAATTTTATTTTATATCATTAATAAAATGAATACAACTACTTGATTATTCTAAATCATTTTTTATTTTATCTTCACTTAAATCAATGGCACAATTTTATTTTATTTTTGCATTAAATCAATGCAAATAATTATTTACTTTTCAAAGTTAAATACAACAACACAATTAATTGTTTACTTTTCAGAGTTTTGATGTGTATGCTCCTGTTGGATGATGCAAGTGCGACATCGCCATATTTACGAAAATCTGATAGCAATCTCTAACGCGGTTGAAAACCTTTTTAAAATGATACATCAAAAAATATATACCTTTTAAAATGGCATATGAAAGAATATATACAATACTCATAAAATGTGCATTCTATTTCCTCATTAATGTGTTCGAGTACATCAACATAATGACGGACATTTCACATATTCCTAATATATTTACAAAAAAAATTGTTTTAGTTTTGGTGTCACACAATACTTCCTAAACCAAAACATGGCTAGGAATAAGATGTTTAAAATAGTGTAATGGTCATTTTATCATTTACTTAGGGACTTTCAAGGGTCGATTGAAGGCCACTTGTTCTATTTCAAAGGAAGGGCATTCTTCTATGTACTTGCAAAATTCTCAATTAAATTTAAATTTATGAGAATTATTATGAAAATTAGGGTTGGAGTATATTATATTTCAAATATAATATATATTTATAATATATACAATTTATGTTATATTACTTTTTTATATATATTTTATAATAAAATATTTTTTTACTCAAATTAATTTATATTATAGAAGATAATATAGAAGATAATTTGTTTTATTTCAAAGGAAAGGCATTT
>SNQJ01S0068401.1:18039-39362 GCA_010110895.2 Picea sitchensis | reverse complement strand
AATACTCAAGTATGAAAGCATAAGACTTTAACATTGAAACAAGGTTGTAATAAAGAGTGTTTGTAGAGATATTTTGCAGCCTTATGGCTGTAGAAAACAAGTTGTTACAGTAGTAAATCCAACCACCAAAACTTACAAAGATTCCACCCAAAAGATGTGTTAGGCTTAGTAGATTATCGTGGCAAACTTTTAGCAAATTCTGACAATTGAAAAACAAGGTACAAGTGAGTAAAGAGAGATTTTGTTGTAGCCCTAATGGCTGTAGATTTTAATTAACTATAACTCTAAGAAGACTAGGCCAATAAAGATTCCCTAGTGGTCGACAAGCCCTTAATATGCAGAAAATTATCCAACTAAAACAAGATTAGTATCTCATTAAATCATGTTTACCGAGGCAAATAATTTATTTCTCCAATGCAAAAAATCAGATTAGTTCCTTTTAAAATTGGGTTAATAGGGTCTTTAAAACACAAGTTAGATCAAAAAGATCCATAGGGGTGTAAATCCTCTTACTCCCTAGGGTATGCCAACCAGCCTAGGGTAAATCTAGGAGGGTGTACACACTTGTACTTATCCTAGCAACCCTTGTTTGAGAATGACTTATAACCTTAGCAACAAGATGAAGCATAAATAGAGGGTGTATCCAACATACTCCTCCTAGGGTTTCGACCAACAATTACCAAGAATGAGGAAGAAAGAACTAACATATGCATATTTTTCCTTACCAATTCCAAGAAAAGAGATATCAAACCATAGTTCACCATGCAAATTACCATCCAAGAGAAAACGAACAAGTCTTGAAGAGGTGCACATCACCTCACTTCATCCATTCACCAAGAGATAAAACCAAAAATACATTTGCAAGAGAGAGAGAGAGAGAACAAGAATGCACAAGAGGGCGTAAACTTCACCCAAGTACTTCCAACAATGGGAGAGTTATGTTATGAAGTGAGATTCACATGATATCTATTTATACAAAATGTTTAAAACATACTTTTTCCACTTAGTTAGGGTAAAACATAATATAAGGGGTAAACAACCCTTATGTTACCCCTTTACACAAATAATAATATTTAATTTAAACTTTTGCACACTAGAAACCCTAAAATAAGATGGTGTCACCCCTTTAAGGAGACGTTTTGACACTTTTCCAAGTCGTTGGAGAAAAAGGTGGAGGTTGTTGGGGCTCCTAGAGCCTCCTCTTCATACGCCAAGTTCAATCCATGCATCCTTCAATAAAACCATGCCAAGTTTCAATGATAAACAACTCCATCACCACTAACCCTAGTCGTAGGTGATGTCAAGCCCCAAAGAGTGACGTTTTTCCTCTCCTAGGAAATTTGTTTGGCATGTCAAGGCTAGGAAAGGTCCTCCAAGGTGTCTTCTAGGCTTCCAAATCCAAGTCATCATGATCTAGCATGTGGACCCTTGGCATCCAACTTGTGGGTTTCAATCCCCATGGAAGCTCAAGCTAGGCTTGTTCCTTCAAAATTGTCCACCAAACAAGGTCCTACAAAACAAATGGGCACACCCTCCAAGGATCTCAAGTCAAAATATCATGGAAAGTGAAAACCACATCTAATAAACAAGGAACCTAAATATGTGCTCAAAGACCCTATACAATTGACCAAGTTTAGTTATGGGAGGGGTGTCATAAAATTCCTATTGGATAGACCAAAACCCTCAAGTAGGGGATGCTCCCAATGATTCCCCTTCAAGGTCATGTAGTGGATGAGAAGGTGGATAGGGGGTTAGAATTCATAGGTCAATGGGTTTCATGACATACAAGGGCTTGTATTATCTCATTTATGGGTGCCTTTGTAGAGGGTGTGTTTCACCTTCGTCTTTAATGCAACCTTTTTCAAGCCCATTTATTTTTATTTATTAATTAATTAATGATCCAAACACATGTGCACTTCCAATAGTGAATCTATTATCTGGGGGGTAGTAACACAATGTCACTTGAAATAAGAGGTCCACAAAGTTCCATAGGGGTAACCATCAAAGCGTTATAATGCACTAGTGTTAGTATTTCATTCAAGTGGGATATTTATTATGTGTTTGATCTTTTGCAAGCCTTCAATTCTTTTGAGAGAAGCAATTCATCATTCTCAAGACCTATCTGGGAGAGCATCTAGAAGGTTTATATTTCAAGATTTTATCTTTTTCCAGCCACCATCCCCCTGGACCTTCAGCCCCTTCTTCCCATGAAATGAGGTACATGCCCTTCTTGGGTCACTAAAGTCAAAGGGACTAGAAGAGGGCAATGTGATGGGAACACAATGAGCAGAAAGTGATAAGTATGGTTGGGAATGGTATGATGACCCTTCAAGGGACCCCAGTTGCACCCCTTCCCCAAAATTTGGCCACTTAATAGGAAATTGATGACACTCACCAAGGTGAAACAGGGTCAAAAGCATAATGTCCAAGCAAGAATTCTATAATAAAAAGCAACTTCAATACGACATGCTTAAATGCCTAAAATATTAGGGTGATTACCTGCCACAATACCTAAGGTGTACCGCATTGAGAAAGACCCATGTGCCTTCCAGAAGCTAGAAGGTGTGGTGGATGTGCTGACGATGGATCCAAACTGTGGTGATAGAGCAGGCTTCCATATGTGTAAGTGGACACTACTAGTCATGTGGTCTCTCGACACTCCATATATGCAACATGAGGGCCTCGAGACATCATCTCCTTAGTTTTCCCACAAAATGGGGATAATGGTCCCAATATTTACCTTATGTGTCCTTAATGGTTGTGGATATGCAACAGATTCAAGCTTTGGTCCTTCTATTGTGTCTTCCCCCTCAGTTGCAGGTACTTTTATATTCCTTGGATGTTCCTCGTCTTGCTCTTCCTTAGCAACATTACAACAATTCATGAACAATCACAGAAGCTTTGTGCACACTACACACAAATTCTACCTCCATCGGCCCTTCTTTTGAAAAAATATTGTTTCTAATGACCTACAACGCTACATCTAGTAATGGATACCCATGTTAAAACATAAATGTTAGCTTAAACCTTTGAATCAGTTGGTCCTAGTTTGTTGTTTATTTACACATTTCTAGTTCCAAGTACCACTTATTGGGGATCGTATCTAGTGTATGTATGAACCTGTGTGTCCATTCCTTCTTCAAGATCGAACTCCATATGTTTTTGCACTTCTCAACATGATCTATTGGATCACCTACTCCTATATACTTTTGTGCAGTATACTCAACCTCGATACCAAATCTAACTTGCAACAATGTTCTACAATGCTTCCAGTCTTCTATTCCTTCTTTGTGTGCATCCCACCATCTAGCTAGAGTGGCCTTCAAGAAAACATCTAATGCCAACAACCTTTGTTGTTCGGGTACTTGAAATTCAAACACCTTTACAAAATATTATATGTCAATCAAACCATCATACTTGGGCGGATCACATAGTTATGTTCCAATCCAACACAATGATCGAGTAATGCAAGCACATCATCTAGTTGATACTTCATGCATCGTCTATTTCCAATGTTCCATACCTTCCTTTGAATATAATGCACATGAGCTAATGCTTCACCAATTTAGTGAACCATCTGTAGTGGGATTAACATAATCATTCATTCACGCAGTCATGTTATACAAATTGTCAATTTTATTACCTTTTTTTAGCTCTATGTACCTATTTTCTTCTGTCGGATCCAATGGCGCAGTAACCTTCAAGTACCCTACTTTGAAGATCATTTGCCTCTTCTTTTGATTAGTGATCGCATGATGTAAAAAGGTCCATTCAAGTCCTATCAGTGTTGGATATGGATGATTATCATCCATGATCTCAATGACTTAAAAATCAGTTGTATTGTGCACGCCATCTATATTTACAGGTACTCCTGTCAATCATCCAATTGGTACTATTTTACATTGGTTTTCCAATCTTAACTGGATAGGATACCAAACCAACTTGGGTTTCCCCATAATTTCCCATGTTTTCTTTAGTAATACATTCACATCAAAACCCAAGTCTAAAATAACACTATCCACATCATATTCCCCAATCTCCGCACTTAATCTGAACTCTTCGTTGGTCCTCTTTTTGTGCAGTACTTGATTCACTACCCTTTGTGTAATAATAATTTCCCTTATGCGCAATGATAAATCATTTCACATAATTCATTCATCGCAGTTTCATCTTTCATCAATTCTACATAACTTCTCATAAACTCTCTTAGAGTACTTACCTTCTCAAGTGGTTTTTCTGGTATAGGATGATCACAGACAAGAGGCGCAGATGATGTTGATGCTACACAATCTGGTCCTAGTATCTCTTTTCTTTCCCTCTGATATGTCTCATTTTCTTGTTGAGAGTCAAATGGTGACATAGGTCCTTTTCATTTCCTCACCCATTGCTCAACCTTCATCCCCCCATTCATCGCATCAGACCATGTTCTAGCTCCTCCTACATGTGACAACTTCTATTTTAGGCCCTTCATTGCATTTCTCAACTGATATCTTTTGTACGTTCTAATTTGGGTTATGGTTATAATTCCCTCCTGTTTTCCATTTAATAATTAGTTGAGTATAATATCATGTCGCATGATCCAGTGCTTTACAATATGTGCAAGTTGTACAAGGATTTGAGTAGTCATGAGCCGAGTGTCCTAGTTGATTACAATTGTAGCAGATTATTGGGCCTATACCTCCTCTGCCAAAATTTTCTCTACCTTGGCCTCTACCAAATCCTCCTCAGTTTCCTGGATTAAAGCTTCTTTGATTGTTATATTGTGTACCAACTCCTTTTTTCATAGTATTCTCCTCTCAAATCCTATACATATCTTAAGTGCAGTCTCTCATCAGCTTGATGCACAACAATCCTTCTCTTCGTGTCTAACTGACTTGTAAAAGTTACAAAATAGATTCCTTGGCGTACTATGGTATTTCTGTAGTAATAGGCAGTCATGCAGATGATGTCCTTATTTATTACATATTTCACAGTATCCCCCTCATGGTAATGGATTTGATGCTCCAGTCACCAAATATTGCACAAAAGTGGGGCATTCATCCTTATGGTGGCTTTCAGTCCTACACTTGGTACACCAGACTTGTTCCAACTTCTCCTTCCCTTTTGTAAGCTCTGCTAATTGAATTGTTAAGGCAGTGTTAAGAACCAAAGACTGAATACAAAAGCATCACAACAAATATACAAGAACAATATGCAAAATCTCTTTTATTATTATCAAACCCTTGAGGTAGGGCAACACCATACAATGGATTCTATTATGGAAGGGATCCTCTCCTGTTCACTTTCCTCTTTGAGGGGGCATCCTCCTAATGAGCTTCAGCTCCAAATACAATAATTTTCTTCATATCCCATTACATTGTTTGAACCTATTTATATAGTGCTACCATCACCTAAGAACATTCTAGAGGAGGAATCTTTTAGAAGTAGAACCTTCTAAGAAATCCTCTTACATTTATTATATCTAACTACCATAGTGGGCCTTATTTAATAATATAGTGGACATAGTCCACCTTACATTGAATGGCCTCCACTATTATCACTCTGGGCCCTTTGGGCCCCCACTACTATCTCTCTAGCTACCTAACATTCCATTCCCCTTATGAAAGTATTGTCCTCAACGTTTGATGTACAACCATATTCCAGGGTCCCATGGATAATTGTGGACCATAATGCTGAAGAAGACTGTAGAACCAAGGTCCCATGTAGAAAGGAAAGCCACCATGTTGAAGTAGTCCAACCACCATTGTAAGCCCGGGTCCCATGTCCAAGTGCTCATGTGAACACCCTGTGGAAGATTTTGGAACCCAATAACCAACTCAAAATGATGCTCCAAAGATTGAAACTTGTCATGTGGATCCAAATACGAAGACCCATCCACATAGTGGAAAAGGGTTGTAGTAGAATATGGAAGGAATAATACCACTATAGAATATGCAGGATGGACACTGATAATAATCAGTGGCTCTTGATTTGTCACATTGATGCTCTCTATAGAAGGTGAATCAAAGTCATCAAATAAAATATGAAAGTGGTTGTCATCCCAAAAATGACAACTATCCATATACCAATCATCACAATCGGCCTCAAAATCATACCAAGCATATATTTCTTGATTATATTCATCCCTGATGTCCTCCATAAGAAATCTTTCCTGCATGATATCCAATGAATCTTGAATATTACGAAAAATATCATTGAGACCATCTGCAAGGACATGCAATCTAGCATCCAATGTGTCATACAATTGGATTTGAATTATTCAATAATCTGTAGAATTTCTTTGAGGGTTTGAGAAGAAATAGCCATATTAGCACCCTATGAAAATTTATGAACTCTATAGTCCCGTCGCCGTCACAAAAAAACCCAAAAAATAGAACAATAAATTATTGCAGAAAATCGCGGCGTTTTCCAGAAAAACCTTGAACAAATGTTGAATTTCAAATGATCATAACCTCACTTTCTGGACTCCGTTTCGGATTATTTGTTTTCTAAATTGGGTGAAATTGTGAGAGGAACTCAGATCTGTAATTTTGGGGGGAAAATTCGGCCTCCAGATGCTACATAAATAAATAAAAAATCGTGCCCTTGTCCGAAGAAAAAACCTTGAAAAATTGCAGATTTTAAAACTTCAATATCTTGACTTCCCTGACTCCGTTTTGGACGATTTTTTTTTTCAAATTGGGTTTTTTTATAAGAGGAACTCATATCTACAACTTGTTTCTACAAATTTGGCACAAAAATATACCGAAATTTTATGGAATGTCGCGACCCTGTTTTTTTCTTCTCCGAAAAAAAAATATGCAAAAATAAAAAATATTTGTCCACAATGTCTGCCAAGGAAAGTGCTCTGGTACCACTTGTTAAGAACCTATACTAGATCTGCAAATATAATTCAGAAATAACCAAGAATAAACCAAACCATTCACCATAACATGAACACAAGAATATAGAGAAAACCCTTGAGGTAGGGAAACACCATACAATGGATCCTATTATGGAAGGGATCATCTCTTGTTCACTTGCCTCTTCGAGGGGGCATCCTCCTATTGAGCTACAACTCACAATAAAATGATTTTATTCATGTCCCATTACATTGTTTGAACCCCTTTATATAGTGCTATCATCACCTAAGAACATTCTAGAGGAGGAATCCTCTAGAAGTAGAACCTTCTAAGAAGTCATCTTACATTTATTATATCTAACTACCCATTTATTATATCTAACTATCATATTGGACCTTATTTAATAATATAGTGGATCTAGTCCACCTTACATTGAATGGCCTCCACTATTATCACTATGGGCCCTCTGGGCCCCCCCACTACCTTACATTCCATCCCCCTTATGAAAGAGTTGTCCTCAACGCTTGATGTACAACCATATACCAGGGTCCCATGGATAAGTGTGGACCATAGTGTTGAAGTAGACTAGATAACTAGGGTCTCATTGATAAATGGTAGCCACCATGATGAAGTAATCCAACTGCCATTGTAAACCAGGGTCCCATGTCTAATTGCTCATGTTAATCCCACATGGAAGATATCGGCACCCAATAACCAACTGAAAATGATGCTCCCAATACTGACATCTATCATGTGGATCCAAATAAGAATATCCATACACATAGTGGAAGATGATCAAAGATGAATCTGGAAGGAACAATACCATTGTAGAATATGCAAGATGGATGATGGTAACTAGCTCTTGATGTGAGACATTGATGTTCTCTACAGAAGGTGGAGTAGAGTCATCAAATAAAATCTGGAAGTTGTTGTCATCCCATAAACGACAACTATTCATATACCAATCATCACAATCGGCCTCAAAATCATACCAAACATATATTTATTGATTATATTCATCCCTTATGTCTGCCATAATAAATCTCTCATGCATGTTATCCAATGAATCTTGAATACTACAAAAACTATCATTGAGGTAGTTTGTGAGGCCATCCAATTTGACATCCAATGTGTCATACAATTAAGATTTGAATGCTTCAGTAATTTGTAGAATTTATTTGAGGGTTTGAGAGAAAATAGCCATATGAGCACCCTATGAACTCTTCAGTCCCACAGTCATCATGAAAGAGCCCAAAAAACAGAACAATAAATTACTACAGAAAATCGCGGTGGAAAAACCCTAAAAAACTGTTGAATTTAAAATGCTCATAACTTCACTTTCCGGACTCAGTTTCGACTGATTTGATTTTGAAATGGGGTGAAATTGTGAGAGGAACTCAGATATGTAATTTTTTTGGGCAAATTCGGCCTCCATATTCTACAGAAATAATAAAAACAAAAAATCACGCCGCCGTCCGCGGAAAAAACACTGAAAAATTACTGATTTTAAAATTTCAAAATCTTTACTTCCCGGACTCCGTTTCGGACATTTGTTTTTTCAAATTGGGTGTTTTTATAAGAGGAAATCATATATATAATATGTTTATGCAAATTTTTCACATAAATATACCAAAAAATTCAGGAATTTCACGGCCCTCTTTTCTCTTCTCTGGAAAAAAAAATCTGCAAAAATAAAAAATATTTGTCCATAATGTCTGCCAAAGAAAGTGACATGATACCATTTGTTAAGAACCAAATACTGAATACAAAATCACCACAACATATATACAATAACAATATGCAAAATCTCATTTATTACTATCAAACCCTTGAGGTAGGGAAACACCATGCAATGGATCCTATTATGGAAGGGATCCTCTCCTGTTCACTTGCCTCTTCGAGGGGGCATCCTCCTTACAGGCAACTAACTACATCTGGACTTGTGCCATCCCCCCCATCTCTTATAGGGGATGCTTCCATCTTCATTGCAATATCCAAAGCTTCGATATGAGATGAAACTTTCTGTTGAATCAACGACCAACGAATGTGTGGTAGTAGTCATGTAATAAACCATTCTTGGTGTTCTTATCAGGAATTTGAAATGTCAGTAAACCTATAAAATATTTAAACCTTTGATCATAGTCCCAGGTGGATTCAATTTGCACTTGTTTGATTTCTTTCAACTCTATAATGTAATGCGACTCATATTTTGGCTTCTTGAACTCTTTCAACAATGCTTGTCTAATTTATGCTAAAGTCCTCGCTTGACCTGTAGGCATAGTACTCTACAGTTTCATATACCAGACTAATGCGTGACCTCTGAACATTGTTTCCAGATGTGCAATCTTTACAGCCTCATCCTAGACATTCTTCGAATCTCAAATTGTTTCACATACAAATATTGTTGTTATGGGTCCTCTGACCTAACTCCCTAGAACTCAGGAAGTCTCAATGTGTTTTCTAACCCTGCCATGTCGTTTTTTGTAGTACCTCCCCTTGGCATTGTTGGTTGACTCTACCTCTGTGCACTATTTCCACTACTCTGGCTACTGCTACTTTTACTTCCCTTGCTAACTATAAGTGCTTTTGAAAAATCCTCAAATGTTACTTTTGATTTAGGTGACACACACATGGTTGTGGAATCAACATAGGATCCAGTCTGAGTAGGATTCAATGACTCCTCTATTATAGGAATGAAATGAGAAGTATGTTTATGTCCTTCTAGGTGCGGTTTTTCTACGATCTAGACTATTGCATAGGGTTCTCTCCTCTCAAACTCACTACGTGACTCTCCCTTACCAGCCCCAGTCTTCAATCACTTGTATCTTCCTCCACTACGCAGTACTAAAAAATCACATTCTTCTTCTAATACACCTTTGTTTCTCTACATCATCAATCCCTCCCTTCCTTATTCATTCCTTTCTTCATTCTTTCCTACCTTCAGAATATCCTCCGGCCATCCCCAAATTCTTCTATGTGTGTGAATCCCCTTAGCAACAAGACTCTATTGTCCTCACACACTTATCGCACAACAACATTTTTATCTAGGTACCTAATGCTTTCATAAACCTTATGCGTGGACCCTTGAAGAAATCCTTGTTTGCAACATTGTACGACAAGGTACAATCTATTGCAAATTCTGTAATATAACCCCCCAATATGTTGTTCAACCAGAAATCAACAACACGAGAAGTCTCATTACTTACATAATTCAATTGTCTTACCAACTCAAGAGTCAAGTTCCTCGACATTGTAGTACAATATCTTCCAATAGTCTCCACTAATATTTCTAACCACTCAGTTAATATAATTGGAAATTCACCAAAGAATATCTCATGTAGCTTTGTGTACACATACCTTTGCATCCATTGCTCATCGCTCATATGAGGGTTTCTATTCTCTTTCCTAGAAAATTATCATTCCTTCCTTTCTAGCCATTCGGTGATCTCTTTCTTAGTCAGCCTCCAAAACATTCCTTCAATCACAGATTTCGGGTCCCGACAATGGAACTATTTGTTGGCACACATTTGTAAGACCCTAGGTTCAAGTTATCTAATAAACAAAACCCTTTGGATATCGTCCCTTTCGACATCACTTGCATAAAAGTGAAGTCTCACCTGAGGTATCTATTGGGACTGCAGGAACCAAGTTTATGTAGGGGTGAGGGACTGTGAGGCCATTAGCATGTTCATTCCTTCTTATTTACCTTGTGCACAATATTCTATGTCTCTTTTCCCTTGATTAATCAGTAAAATTGATTTATGCAGCACCATTGTGACGGAGATTGCAACATAAACTATTCATTGTAACATTCATCATTATTGTGCATCTATCATCTAATAAACATATCTAGATATAGTTATTCATAAATAGAAAATCCATGAACAATCACATAAAAAGACATTCAGACACATAATTTAACATGGTTCACCCAATTCTTGGTCTACGTCCAGAATGAATGGCTTCTATATTATTCTTTTTGCAATCATCTCAGGCTTACACATTGCGCTTACAATAGATATATCATGATATATTTCCCCATCCTTCCTAGCCACTCTGCGGTGCAAGCCTCTCTCTGCAAAACTCTCCCTAAACCTTCAAACATAGACTCTCTCTCATTCTCAGTATATTCTCTTAATAGTAACAACAACAACCTATTCTTCCTGATCCATTACATATTAGACATAGAATTTAGGGCTCAAAACCCTACTCGCTTATCCTTAAACCCTGTGACAACTCATGATTACAACTCATGACAACTCATTGTTCAGGCATGCTTTTCGTACCTTTGTGCTTGCATGATGCTTTTACATTCCCGACTATTTTTCTTCCCTTTTTTTGTGTCTATCTACTTTTTCATGCCTAATTGTTGTCCTTCCCACTTTTGTGTGCTCCCTCATTCTTCATTCTTCGAACTGTATGTCCAACACTATTACAACACTTAAGCACAACACATTGTGATAAAAAAAATCACAATGAATATTGGACATCTTGTACACAACAATGATATCGCCATAATGATAATGACCTATGGGGTCTAGTATTTATAACTTCAATATCTAACCAAATTCCTTGAAACTAGGAGGATCGTGTCCACATATAATCGTCGTTTGTTATATTTGACTCCATCAAATCCACTTTGTCTAGCGATCTCGATAATGATGCTTGACCCGACCATCCATGTGTCCAACTTGTATTCAATTTATTGGATGGTCGATCCACTGACCGATCATATTCAATTGTTTGTTGATGATTGCAACATCGTTTGACATTCTCTAGGATACGTTCTCCTTTGTGACTAAGTTAAGTCAACCTGTGAGAGAGCCCAGTGTTGGGTCTGCCCATGTGATAGGGTGTATCATTCTCCTTTAGACTGAGTTGAGTCGTTCCCTAGTGTTGGGTGTGCCCATGTGATGGGTGTATCGTTCTCCTCTATGTGAGAGTTGAGTCGATGTGGTCTCCTACCTTTGTACTCCTCATGACTCATTTGAGTCAGGCTTGAGATGGTACTCCAGATGATTCTCTTGTCGACTCAGTTGAGATAGAGATTTATTGAGTATGATGTCCATGTGTTTGAGCATAGGTGGACGTGTCCCTAGTGGCTGAGCACTATTGGACATGTGGATCCCTTTCTATATTGTTTAAGTATAATATTTACTTATAACCCTAATTAGATGTAAAGGGTACAAGTTGGCCCCACCATATGTGAAAGATAATTAAGGTTTATTGTAATAATTAATTATATTTTTGAGTTATTGAGGTTGGCCCTATTGTTCCAATAGACACACCTATTGTTGTTTCTGGTCTAGTATAAATAGAAGCGATTTCCCCATTGAGGAAACACACACTCACACATGTAATTTCATAATTTCAACAAGTGCATTTAAGGTTGAAGTGTGCACCTCTCTTGGGCACTAGTTTCAAGGTTGTAGAGCACCCTCTTGTGTGCATTAGGGTTTTATGGTTGGGGGATATTCTCTTGAGAGTATAGCAAAGGATTATTGGGTTTTCTTCCCTTGAGTAGAAGGTTTTCTCGAAATAAATCTTGTGTATCTTGTGCATGGTAATTCTCCTTGTGATCTTGGTTATTGCAGCACTTGTGTATGGTGTAGTTCCATTTGTTTATGGTTCAAGTACATGATAAATGAAATAAACCTCATGGTTGAGCCTAGCATAGTGAAAATTCAACATGGTATCANTATTGTTTAAGTATAATATTTACTTATAACCCTAATTAGATGTAAAGGGTACAAGTTGGCCCCACCATATGTGAAAGATAATTAAGGTTTATTGTAATAATTAATTATATTTTTGAGTTATTGAGGTTGGCCCTATTGTTCCAATAGACACACCTATTGTTGTTTCTGGTCTAGTATAAATAGAAGCGATTTCCCCATTGAGGAAACACACACTCACACATGTAATTTCATAATTTCAACAAGTGCATTTAAGGTTGAAGTGTGCACCTCTCTTGGGCACTAGTTTCAAGGTTGTAGAGCACCCTCTTGTGTGCATTAGGGTTTTATGGTTGGGGGATATTCTCTTGAGAGTATAGCAAAGGATTATTGGGTTTTCTTCCCTTGAGTAGAAGGTTTTCTCGAAATAAATCTTGTGTATCTTGTGCATGGTAATTCTCCTTGTGATCTTGGTTATTGCAGCACTTGTGTATGGTGTAGTTCCATTTGTTTATGGTTCAAGTACATGATAAATGAAATAAACCTCATGGTTGAGCCTAGCATAGTGAAAATTCAACATGGTATCAGAGCATAGGTCATGAATAATCCATTGCACAAGCCTTTAAGCAAGTCATCCTCTCTTCTACAGAACCATATGACCCTCCTAGGGTTTCCAAAAAAAGGTACGACCCTCTCCTTTTTGGTTGTTTCAAAACCTTCCACTGAAACAATGGGGCTAAAAATTGCATAGGAGTGTATGGCCTATTTCATCACACCTCCAACAACTTTCATATTGCAATTACAATAATTTTGGATTTTTGGCCCTAGGGTTCCGCAAATTTTCTACAGAATTTTGGTTTTAGGGTGTCTGTAGCCCATTGAAGGAGTTTTCAATCTTACCAGTGTTCTTCTGACCTTCAAGGCTTATTTTTTGTAGTCATAAGTCCAAAGAAACCTAAGTTTGCTAGCTTATCCTAGTCATTAGGTTTCCTAGCCTAGTTGTTAAGGGTTTGTGGAAGAATCTACAAACCATGAGGAACAGAACCTTGGTGGATCAAGCAACTTCAGTTCTTGGAAGTCAAGACTATAGATCACCCTAGAAGAGGATGACCTATTGAGTGTGATACAAAAGGCTTTACCAAAGACATCTATCGATGAAGAGAAATAAGAATGGAAGGAAGATGACGTCAAGGAAAGGAAGATAATCATCTACTCAGTGAGAGATCATATCCTACCTCATATTGCCAACTTGAACACAACTCATGATATGTATGAAGCATATAAGAATATGTTTGAGAGTAAAAACACCCTCAGAGCTCTTACATTGAAGTGCCAACTTCAAAATATCAAGATGACAAAATATGACAATGTTGTTACCTTCTTCATGAAGATTTCAAATATCAACTAGGTGCCATTGGAGAAATCATATCAGAGAGAGAACTTGTCTTGACCACTCTCAGTGCTCTTCCAAGACATTGGGAACCATTTCTTCAAAGTATCAGTGGTAGAGAAAAACTACCTACTTTTGATTGTCTATGGATAGATTGTACCCAGGAAGAAATAAGACTTATAGCTAGAGGAGTGAAAGACTCCCCTCATGATGACAATCATGCTATTGCCTTTCATACAAAGAAAGGAAGAAGAAATATAAGAAGATTTAGTCAAGCATTCAAAGGCGAGAAGACTTCATCAGCTTCAGGGTGTGATCATAGAAAAGACAAATCAAAGATCCAGTGTTTCAGATGTGACAAGCATGGACACTTTGCGATAAATTGTCCTACCAGGAAGAGAGGATGAAAACATGCCTCCACTACTAACATTGATCCATACCCACCTCAGAAAGATGAAGACATGAAAGATGACACTTTCTTCTTATGAGTTTTCACAAGAGGACCAAAAGCAAGATTGAGCATGAATGTAGACTAAGGTAATGTTTGTACTACATTCCTTATTTGATATCATTATTACCCTATAGTTGCTTGCATTTTGATAATGAAAGGTATTATCCCTGGTATGGGAGCCCTCTTGACTTGGACCATTATCCCTGGTACGAGAGTCTGTTAGGGTCCTAACCCACACATAGGTAGAACAATATATTCAAATGTAATAAAGGTCAATATTAATAAGGCCTTGCAATAAAATAGAATAAGTCGAATGTAAGAAGACCTAATAGAAGCTTCTGCTTCTAGAAGGATCTTCCTCTAGATGCTTCTTTTGATAGACATATTTAGTATAAATAGGAGTCAAGGGTATGAGAACCCTAGCTTGGATATTATTGTAATAGAGCTCTGCTCGACTAGAGGTTGACCCCTCGAAGAGGCTCGTGAACATTGCTCTCAGAATCAAAGTTTTATTTCTGTTGTTATTCTTATATCATTTTAGTGTTATTCTGGTGATTATTCTGGTTATATTGTTGTTATTCTGCCATTTCTAGCATTTTATTTATGTTCTGCATACTTTTTATATCTGGTATATTACAAGTGGTATCAGAGCACTTTCCTTGGCAGAAATTGTGGGTAAATTTTTTTAAGGGTAGAGACGTATTCCGACGTCTTTAAGCCACAGAGATCTATCATTACATGCATAAACCCGCGGTTGAGGGATTCATACATGCAGAAAATACAAGTGGTTCTTAAGCGCACATCTGTTGGCCACCCTTGTAACCGTTGTTGGTACCCCTTTGAGTGGTAGCGCATCAGACAGCACCTATGTACGGATCGGCCTAGATTTACTGAAGCCCTCTTTAGATAAACCAATCAGTTGTCTGACTGCTATAGTTCCACTGAGAACAACACTCAAGAAGATACTCTCTAGTACCTGGGTAGTCGGGTAGTACGGCTAAGGGTATGGTCTATCCTCCTTAGTTAGTGCCCTAAGATATTGGGCTGAGTACTATTGTTGGACCCTGTACGTATATCAGAGAGTTATAGAACAGGGAAAACCATTGTCTATAGAACCCTTGAATACCTAACCCTTGGGGACAGAAACATAAAAAAATTAAAACAGACAAGATCTATTGTCGTGCAATTGTGTTCGGGTTGCCAAGTAAATATACATTTATTTCTGGTTAAGCATTTGGGCATTTCCTCTCTGTAGTATTCTTCAGACCGAAGTATAACTCAGTAGGTTTATTTGAGACCTATTCCATTAGATTCATCTCTTCTCTCTTATCACATTCATCCATATCATTTTTCGGCAAAAATTTTTACCTCGCCCACCCCTTTTCAGCTCCCCCATCCTCATGTCCCATACCTGTAGCCAAGACTTGGAAGCTCACCTCAACACCTTGCAATCTGGTCTCATCGAGACCCAACAAGAAGTGAAACAAATCAATGCCAATGTTTCTGCCATCAATAAAACCATGCAGTCATCAATGGAGGAAATCAAACAAGACCTCACCATCCAACTTGAATCTGTCTTTTCGGCACTCTGCACCAAACTGCATATCCCTGCAGATAACCCTTCCTCTTCCTCACATCCACATACTGAATGTAGTGTCCCCAAGATCAAGATCGAGCCCTTTGTAAGTCTGATGTATGAAATGAATTGTAAATATGTGTTATAGGCTGGTGAGCCAAGTTTGTATAAGTCGATGGGCTTATGTGATTGTTAGGCCAGAGAGCCTAAGGGTTAGAGGCCAAGGGCCTGATTTTTGTACCTATATGTATGCAGCACATTAATAAAATATAAGCATTTCCGCGTGCAGACCGACCATGATGAATGAGTGATGGGGGACTAAGCATCCATAGAGAGGGCAAGGGATTAGGGGTTGGAAGGTAGGAAAATTTGCTAAGTGTTAAGCCTAGGGGGCTTAAGCCTTGGGAATAATAATTTAATATTATTCCAAACGACATGTGAATAATATGTCTTATCCTAAGTTTTTTTGGAAGGACAAGCAACTTCCAAAAGGAAGGAACGCATGCAGTTGCATGGGTGACAAATGTCAACCCTGACCCATGCAAATAAAGGGATGAGATGAGCCGTGATGGGGGTTCCTCCTCCATTCTACCTGACCGTCTGAGCGTGAACCAATCGGACCTCTGCATGAGACCTCGTGCAATTCTGAAACCAGGGGAAAAGTCTATGTTGATTCAAGAGAAAGCCTGTGTTAATTTCTGGAAAGCCGAGACATCCTCTGTCTGGGCATCGAGCCTATGCGTGGAGTCTTGTCTGAAGCCATATCTGTGAGACCATCCGCCATTGTTGAACCTGTTGGAAAGCCCGTGTCTTTTTTCCCCATTGGTTGTTGTGGCCATGCAGTGCTAGACTACGTGGGGCTTGTTGGCCAGTTGTACAACACTCTCTCCAGGTGAGAGAGGTGATTGAGGTTGGAAGAACATGTTGTTGGCCTGTGAGTGATTCTCTCCAGGTGAGAGAGTGCATAGAGGAAGGAGAGAACTCCTAGAAGGAATCTTGTAGTTGCCACAGAGCTCAAAGACTTCTGGTCCGATCTGTTGCTGTAACCCAAGGCAAGGGAGGTTAGTAGCCGAAGGACTATCTAGGTGACAGAGAAGGTGTATACTCCTGGGGTGGAACAGACATGTGGGGAAGGAGAGTCTGTGGGCAGTGGTCATAAGCAGTTCCTGGGAGAAAATTCCTTCCTTGTGTCTATATGTTTTCCCTGTAACCTCAGCCTAGCCTAGGATTCCTTGCCTTGGGGTGGAGTTTAGTCCCAGCTCAGGGATGACCGACTATTGAGCTAATGAGTAGTGTGGTCTAAGGCTGGGAGGTTCATGGAAGGCCTGTACCTGGTTGGTGGAACTACTATTGTTTCCAAGATAAGTACCAGATGATGTTTTAATTTATGTTTATGCATGTTTGTGTACTTATAATTATTATGTATTATGATGTGCATATGAATTAATACGAATTCCATGTTGAAAATTATGATAGCAGTAATTCTTATGCTTACTCTGAGCTCTAAATGTGTTTCATTGCTTAAATGCATGTTGTTTTATAATCTAAGAGTGAGTGTTATATTTCCGCGAAGTATGGTAGCAGAATGGTTGCTACAATTTGGTATCAAAGCCAAGGTTTCGACACTGAGCCTAGATGGGCCATTCGAGTGGTCTTTGGACCGAGGGGGTGAGGAGAATTGTGTCTGGAGGATGGATTTCAGACCCTAGAATGCTCTATATGTGTCAAGGAGTTACTTGATGTGCTTACAAGCTCAGGAAGTATAGCAGTGTAGTGAAACTGCAACCGGTGTGGTATATGGCCATAGGGAGAGAGGACTCCACACCAGAAGTGTTGGAGCCATAGGATCTGTTCTGAGGGGAAGGCGAACCCTCATGACTGTCAGATCTGGAAAGTGTGCGCAGGGGTTAAAAACCCTTTTGAGTTGAACAAGAGCGTGGGAATCGCGATACGTGAACTTCTGAAAACCTGAGAAGATCTATGTTGTAGATCTGGGAGGAAGGCTCGACCGTTAGATCTAGCAGAGTCATGCTCGAGTTAGTCGTGAAAACCTTTCAGATTTCGCAAAGTCGGGAGATGGGAAGTGAGGGAGGTGAACACCTCCAAAACCCAAAACCCGAAATCCCAAAACAATCCACACCGTAGATCATAGGAAGGGAGTTGATCGTCGGGTCAAGTTGACAAGTAAACCTTAATTTTGGGATTTCGACAAACGAAAGTTCAAGATGTGGGATACACGGACTCCTGATGCCCAAAACGCTGAAAAGATCTGCATCATAGATCTGAGAGGGGACCTAACTGTTTGATTTTTCTTAGAATGGACGTTGGTGCATGAATGTGTACCACGTGCCAGTTAGTCGAGAAGATAGGCAAGAGTGGTGGGACCCGATGATGTCATCGAAGGTGACGTGGACCCTCCTGAACGTACCACATGCCAGTTAGTCGAGAAGACAGGAAAGAGTGGTGGGACCCGATGATGTCATCGAAGGTGACGTGGAACCTCCTGAACGTACCACGTGCCACTATGGTTAAGGGAGACAACTATGTTGTGGGCCCAGAGAATAAAGTAAATTGGAATTTCAAATTTCGGGGATTGTAGTGACAAGGAGTTGGAAGTCACTGCATAGTGAACTCCCGAGTAACGAAAACCTAAAGTCCCGAAACCCGAAGTCCCGAAGTCCCGAAGCCATCGGAGACTGAAGAGCGGTAACATGTTTTAAGGGTGATAACTGTGTTGTGGGCCTAAAGAGAAAGAAACCAAAATTTTTGATTTTGAAGATTGTAGCGACAAGAAGTTAGGAGTCACTGCATAGTGAACTCCCGGGTACCAGAAACCCAAAGTTCCGAAAATTGCAGAGCCGACAGAGCTCAGAAAACCTTGTGAAGTCAAAACGTCTATCTTGTTCGCGTTGGCTTATAAATGTTGTAACTTTTCTTGAAGGTTTAAGGGCCTGACAAACTTCAGATTGATTGCACATTGTGTGTGCAGAGTTCAACGAGTGTCAGGACAGCCAAGAATAGACGCCGAATAGGGAAATGGAAGAGGTGCGGAGTGCTCCATTTCAGAGGATGAAAGAGAAGGAAAGGATGTCAACTTGGGAGTCGAAGGAACAAACTTTAATGGGCATGGAAAAGAGATGGATAAAGAAGGACACATGATGAAACTCATTGAAAAATTGCAGAAAGATGCCCAGGCTCGCCGAGCCGATAGCCGAAAGCTTATGAAAATCAAGGATCGGCAGGGTGAATTCAACTTAAAAATGTTGAAGAGCCTAGAAAGAATAGAAAAGAAATTGGAAAAAGAGAGTGACACAAGCAGATCAAGAAGTGTCAAAACCCCTGAGAGGAGAAGAAGATTAAGGAGTGGTAGCAGACATTACCGTCTCTCCCCGAAGCATTCTGGCAAGAAAACACACATTAGTTCAAGCCTGTCCCCTACCAGAAGACACTGAAAATATGGAAAGGATGAATTGAAAGGGGAGATGAACAAGATCAAGCCTCCAACGTTTGATGGAGAACATAAGAAGGAGGAAGATGTCGAGACATGGTTGCTTGGAATGAAGAAATATTTCCAACTGTAGAACTACTCCGCTCATGCAGAAGGAAGAATTGTGATGTACCAACTAAAAGGAAAAGCATCCATGTGGTGGGATCAGTTTGTGCAAGTGCAGCACATCAGAGAGAAAGATATCACTTAGAAGGAGTTTAAGAGGTATTTTGAGAAGAAATACCTGACCAAAAGATATTATGACAGAAAGATGAAGGAGTTCTTCGAACTCAAGCTAGGAAGCATGACCATTGATGAGTATGAACGAAGTTTCTTGGAACTGGTGAAGTATGTTCCATTCATCAAAGATGAGACTGTCAAGATTAAGAGGTATCTGAGTGGACTGCCACCTTCCATCGGTGATAAGATTTAGTATGATGATCCTAATACTATGGAAGAAACAATAAGAAGGGTGAAATGCTTGTATGAACAACAAAGAGAAAAGCCTACCTTTTGGAAGGATTGGGATGACCAGAAGAGGTTTAAGAAGGAACAGAGGCAGAAGGGAAACAAGCCTCCCTTTTTCAGAAACAGTCCTCAGGGGCAGTCATCTTTTAGAGAGCCCAGGAAGGAAGAAGTGAGTGAGCAAATGCCCAAACCATCACCTATGGAGTGTTGGGGCTATAAAGGGAACCATAGGTACAGAGATTGCCCCCACAGAAAAGATAAAGCGAGAACCGTTCACAATGTTTAGCAAGCTGAGAACATGGAGGATATGGGTAGTAGAATGCAAGAATTTATGTAGCCCTGGACAACAAGCAAGCAGAATTTCAATCGCACATGATTGAAGTGGAAGGTATGATTAACAACTGACCACTAATTATTTTAATTGATTCAAGGGCTAGCCATAGTTATGTAGATCCTAGGGTGGTGGAAAGTTTGTGTTTATCAAGAAGAAAACATGAAAAGTCTTGGTTAGTGTAGTTGGCTACAGGAACCAAGAGGAAGGTCACTGAATTGGTTAAATCTTGTTCGATAGACATGAATGGATTGAGCACGAAGGCTTAATTGAATGTTCTGCCTTTAGGCTCTTATGACTGCTTATTTGGGATGGACTGGTTGGACCAGCACCATGCCCTCCTGGACTATCGCAACAAGAGGTTTACATGCCTGGACGAAGAGGGAAATCAGAAAACAATCCAAGGAATTCCCAGAGCGGTGGCTATCAGAGAAATCTCAGCCATGCAGTTGAAGAAGTTCTACAGGAATGGTTGTCAATTATTTGCAGCTCGTGTGGAAGAAGCATCCAGAGATGCAGTCTCAAATATTGGAGACCATGATGTACTCATAGAGTTCAAAGACATATTTCAGGAGGTACCTGGACTACCTCTGAAAAGGGACATTGATTTTTATATAAATTTGATGCCTGGAGCAGCTCCAGTTTTGAAGGCTCCTTATAGAATGAGTACGCCAGAGCTGAAAGAGTTGCAATTGCATCTTGAAAAGATTTTGAAGAAGGGGTACATTCGCCCAAGTGTATCACCTTGGGGTGCCCCGGTCCTATTCATGAAGAAGAAAGATGGGACGTTGAGGTTGTGCATTGATTTTCGGCAGTTGAATAAGGTAATTGTCAAGAACAAGTATCCTCTGCCAAGGATTGATGATCTTTTTGATTAGTTGAAGGGTGCGAGGATGTTTTCAAAGATAGATCTCAGATCAAGATATCACCAGGTAAGAATAAAGGACGAGGACATCAACAAGACCACCTTTAGAAATAGGTATGGTCATTATGAATTTACAGTGGTGTCATTTGGACTGACAAATGCACCTGTTGTTTTCATGTGCTTAATGAATGGTGTATTCAGGGACTATTTAGACAAGTTTGTCATAGTCTTCCTGGAT
>SNQJ01S0068400.1:71556-93424 GCA_010110895.2 Picea sitchensis | reverse complement strand
GTATGTGATGGTTAGTACAAGGCCAGACATTTCACATGCAGTTGGGGTTGTCAACAGGTATATAGAAAATCCAGATAAAGAGAACTGGGCAACAGTGAAATGGGTTCTTCGATATCTGAGGGGCACAAGTGATTATTGTATCACCTATAACAATGGTCGTGAGTTAGTATGTGGATATGTTGATTATGATTTTGCAGGTGATCTGGACAAGAGAAGGTCGACTTCATGGTATGTCTTTACTCTTGCAAGTGGAGCTATTAGTTGGATGTCAAAGCTACAAAACATTGTTTCTTTATCCACTACAGAAGCATAATATGTAGTTGCTTCAAATGCGTGCAAAGAGGCCGTTTGGTTGAAAGGTTTGTTTGGTGAGTTTAGAAGGATGCAAGACAAAGTAAAGTTACTTTGTGACAGTCAAAGTGCTATTCACTTCGATAAGAATCCATCCTATCACAGTAAAACAAAACATATACCTATCAAGTACCATTTTGTGAGACAAGTCATCGATGAAGGTGGAGTCTCTCTTAAGAAAGTGCATAAAAAAGAGAACCGCACATATATGTTCACAAAACCAGTACTGTTAGAGAAGCTACGATGGTGCTTGACTTCTCTTGACTTGCAGAAAAGGTGATGAACAAAAGCAGGAGCAATGTATTAGGTTAATTGTTGTCAAGGTGGAGATTGTTTAATATGCCAATGAGTTTCCCAGATTTAGTAGATATGAGCAGATTTAGTGGAGCCTTTTTTGTGGTAGTTTGTTCAACCAAATCTGCCAATTTGGTATGAACGTACAAGTTTAGAATTAGTTATGTAACTAATCAAATTCTGTTCATTATTGATGTAAGCCCGTAGTGGCATAAAGGGGAATTGAGGAAATAGTGTAATGAGAGGTGTGTGAGATGAGTGTCAGCTTGCTGTAATATCCTTGATGTGAATAATAAGACAACTAATACCTATGCTTGGTGGACGTAGCCCAATGTTTGGGTGAACCACATAAATTGTTGTGTTTCTTGTTTGCATTTTTATTGATTGTCTTATGTGATATTTGTGTTTCCGCATTTGCAAATTTCAAGAAGTGGTATCAGAGCTGGTTGGAAGAGAGGACACCGAGAGCGTCAAAATTTGAAGGAGCAACAACAGTAGCTCGAGGTGCGTCTATTCCCAAATTTCCCTAGGTCTCTCTTCTCGAAGGTCGCGACGTCCACTAGTAAACACTTCATGCATGGGTAAATTTCCAGATCTCTGCAGTCCAGCCATATAGGAGGTCTGGCAACCCTTTGTAGTACGTAGGCCACTCACTTGAGAGGTGCCAAAACTTTAGCGTATGTGTTAATATTTTTGGCGTGAAAAAATATTTTTTGCTATCGTATACCACATAATACCTTTTTTAAAGGGATGGCATATTATTTAAAGGAATAAGGCTTTGTTTTTTGAAAGGATTAAAGGACTTTTTTTAAATATTGTATGCATAAACGGTATGGTGGAATGGTGGATGCTTATTTTCGAATGGTTGAATGCAATGGTATGGTGAGAGTACTATGCATAAAGAGATATTAAAATATTAAAATATTTTAATATGCATAAAGAGATATTAAAATATTTTAATATTTTAATATGCATAAAGTTTGAATTTCCTTGGATTTGGTAAAAAGGTATCAAAATATTTTATTGAGGAATAAAATATTTTTTTTTTTAAATATTTTTTTTTAAAAACCTTTTCACCATTAAGTTTTTGGGTTCAATATTTAAACATAACATAAGGTTATTTCTCATATAAAGCCTTGGTTATTACAAGCATTGGTGTTTTTTATGTTTCCTCTAATGGCAAAGACGCAAAGTGCTATGTTCAAAATTGAGAAATTCAATGGCAAGAACAATTTCGAGATCTGGAAGGTTAAGATGTACGATCTCCTCGTGCAACAAGGCGTGATGAAGACACTTTTGGGAAAATCAAAACAACCCGCATCCATAACAGACGAAGACTGGGATGAGATGGATGCGAGAGCACTGAGTGCCATACACCTATGTTTGGCCGATGATGTACTATTCAACATTGTTACAAAGAAGACAACAGTCGATTTGCGGTCAAAGTTGGAAAGTCTGTACATGAAGAAATCCTTGACGAACATGATTTTACTAAAAAGACAATTGTATAGTTTGCACATGAAGGAAGGTAGGAAGATAACTGATCATTTAAATACCTTTAATACTCTCTTAGTTCAGTTGACTAGCATGGGAGTGAAATTCGAATTTGAAGATAAGGCGATTACATTATTATGTTCTTTGCCCACGTCATGGGATCATTCTGTTATCTCTATTAGTTTCAGTTCAACATAAAGTATTGAGTTTGATGACATTGTTGGAGATTTACTATATGAGGAAACAAGGAAAAATCCAATATAGAAACCTCTACATCTGAGGCGATGGTGATCAGAGGAAGACCTAAAGAAAGAGGACACGATCAAAGGGATTTCTCTCTGTCAAAGTCGAAGGGTAAAAAGAGCAAGCTTAAGTGCTAGTTTTGTGGCAAATTAGGACACCCAAAGAAGGACTGTTGGAAGAAACAACAAGCCTCCAAACAAGACCCCCCAAAAGAGACGAAGGAAGAAAATGCAACCGAAACAGGTTCAATAACAGGTTCAGGTATGACTGATGAAGTTTTATCAATTAGTATTCATTCACGTTATGATCAACAATGGTTATTAGATTCTTGTGCTTCAAACCACATGTGTCTTCATAGACACTAGTTTATTACTTATCAGTCTATAGATAATGGAATAGTTTACATGGGAAATGATATCTCGTGTAAAGTAGCGGGAATTGGTAGCATTCGAATTAAGATGTTTGATGGAACTATTAAAATATTAACTGATGTAAGACATGTACCTGAGCTTAGGAAGAACCTAATCTCTTTGGGAGTCTTAGATACATGAGGTTATAAGAGTATTTTTCAAGGTGGAGTTATGAAGGTCTACAAAGGAATTCTACTAGTTATGAAAGAAGAGAAGGTTGGCAACCTATTTCTGTTAGAAGGGAGGAATGAACCAGATCATGCGACAACGGTATTTGAGACCGACAATGATTCTGTTCAACTGTGGCATCAATGGTTGGACCATGTTGTTCCTGAGTCTGTACTAAGGCTCAAAAGTACAGTGTCAAGGCATCCGAAAGTGGTTAGGATAAGGAGAAGGGAAAAATCAACCTTCGGAGAAGAGTCTAGGGGATATTTCTTCGTTGGGGTTGTCTGGCTTTGAACTGCTCCTGAATAGTTATGTCACATTCAATGGTTGCCCATGATTGTTCAAGCTCGGCCCGGTTAGTGGCTGTTTTAAGGATAGTGTTGAAGAGGTTCAAGGCGATATGCGTTTGGTTCAATAATCCGGGTTCAATGTTAGGTTGAGTTGGTGTAGGAACGGTCATGGGGGAACAATACTGGTAAGAGAACTGTTAAGAAAGATTGAGTGCTGTCTCAGTTAAGTTTTATAAAAGAGAATTCACGGTTGCAGTATTGAAGATGTATGCAAATCAAAGGCTCGTTCCCGTAACTTTATTATATCTTAATCAAAGGGGTGAGATGGGGTAAAAACATTAATCCGTTTACAGTGTCAGGTTCCTATCAAGGGAAAATCTCACGAAGTAAACGGAAGAAGAAAATATTTAAGGAAATAACTAATGTAACAAAAAATGCATGTAGAATTCCAAAACTGCAAATTGGTCTTACACAGCTGATAGCTGGTGCAGAGGAAAGACAATAAACAATTACAGAAAACCCAAATTTATTCGTTATAGTAGTGGTAGTACTAAATTATAATGAAGCACATCAATTACGAATATGAATTGAAAATGAAATATGAGGAACAAGAAAGCAAACTTGTAATACATAAGTGATGGAATTGAGAATCTCGGATCTGCTTATATTAAGTCTCAATGCAAAAACTCTGTTACAAAATCTCAAAAAGGGTCCAGCCCTGTTTATTTCTTTCTGGGATATATTTATACAATTTCTACAAAGCAAGTAGAATCTCAATGGTCACAAAATTTCCATTATAACAGAGGAGAGAGCAATCGCTCCATCTCCCCTATTCTGTCTTCATCTAGTGCCAGGTGCTCGTCTTCGCGCGGCCTCAGTGCAAGTGATACATCTTTCCACGAGTCGAGATACGAGCTATGAAGGTTCCGCTTGACAGCTGACCTCGACGAAGTAACATTCTCGGGCCAACTGCTGTATCTTTTCCTCCATTTGTGCATCAACGATGTCTAGGGCACTTAGTTGCGCGTTGGGCTGAATCAAGTGCTTCTCAATTCGAGCCATGTCCACCCTGTCCATGTGAGAGATATCGACAGAATCTCTCTCCTCCTTCTCTTTCAGATCAAGCGAGATTTGTTCTACATTCCTTTGTATTAATGTTTCGGCATCGCCTCCACTATCCATACCCAACAACTCTCCCTCTATAGAATTGAAGGCTTCTACTAATGAATTGGTCACTTTTTGGGCCTGTTCCTTGCCCAGGGCAATGTTATGTTCCCAATCCTTCAACAAAATGTTACCTCTAGTTTGTTCTGGGAGGGCGAGTCCAAGAGAACCTGCCGAAACTCTGTCGTTCGTGGCTATCACCGCCTCCTGGAAGGCAACCCGAGCCCTCCTGCATCTCTTTCTCTGACAGTCAGGTTCTCGGAAACCCGATGCATCAACAGACAATCCTCTCGGATTGTTCCCACTTTGGCGAGCAAACTCTTCTGTGCAGAAGAGATCTTGCTCCGAATCTGGGTCGCTCGGAATTTAAACCCCTCGACATCGATCACCCTACTTTCAATGATCTCTACCTGAGCTTGCAGCTCTGCAATCATAGTCCTCTGTTGACCAACCTGCACCCGACCGTCTCGGATCACTGAATGCGCTTGCTCCAACTTGGCTTTGAGCACTTCTATTTCCTTTTTATCAGCTAGTCGGGCCAGTTCTATTTCCCCGCTCACCTGACCTTTAGCGCTTTCTGTGGCCGAAGCTACTCTGGCTTCAAGAGTCTTGATCAGGCGATTCTTTCTTTTGAGTTGTTTTTTAACACTCCGACCGAGAATTGATTCGCCGATGCATACGCTCCTAGCATTCCTGCGATCTCCGTGGCGAATTCCTGATTCTTTTTTTTCTTTCCATCGGTCATAACCTTGACGTTTTTAGCAGTCGATCCTTCGTCTTGGTAGAATTCCCTTTTCACCACCACTTTTCTCTTTCTGTCAAAGAAGAACTCGTTTGGGGGAAGTTCTTCTGCTCTGATAGGCTTCAGTTCCTCATCGAAAATCCATCCTTCTTCTATATTTCCTTGCGTCGACTGCAAGGGGGTGACAGAAGTGATGGGTTCCCCGATCTGTTTCGCTACCTTTCCTGGGGTGACGACCACGTCCTGCTTTTTCGGAGGTTCAGGGGTCTTCGTCTCAGTTTTCGGATTCTGGGTCTCTGGCGGGTCCGGATTCTATGCCTCTGCTTTAGGCTTCTTCGTTTTCTCCCCCTCGTTCTGGCTTTTTCCTGAACCAGAAGTTGCATCTTTGGGGCCTTCATCATCCTTCGGTTCCGTCTCAGAAACGCCCGGGCTCCCTCCTCGCAGCACCGTGGGAAGACATCTTCGTCTGTGTTCCTGAAATCTCAATACAAAGGCTGTGTCTTCGGGTGCTAAAGATTGGATCCGAGCTAGCACTTCCTCATAAGACCTCGCCCCTCGAAAAATGTCATCCGGGGGTGAAAACTCATGTTCAAACCTCTTAAGCCCACAATTCACCAAATGGTTGCTCACAGTTTTCTGGGGATCATGTTTTTTATACTCAATGGAGACCAAACTCAGGTCCTCCAGGGCTGCAGCCTCAGCTTTGGCGTTCCCGAAATCCAATAAAGAATAAGAATTTAGCCGAACGGGAAAAAATGGTCACACCTTCTTTGAAGATGCTTTGAGTTCTTTACTCACCCCGCCAATCACTGTTTGTCGGGCGATCTCGCGACAATCTAGCTTGTCGGGGATGAACAGTGGTAATGCCAGCGGGGGAACAATAGCTCCGAACACTCTGAAATAGGAGAACTCTGCCTCCACGTACCAGTCCGCTATACCACTCAGATTTGCAGCAATGCTGTCTGAGATTCGAGGTGGCGGGTGACTGAAAATGGCGATGTGCAGAGGCACCATCACCCAATTGAAAATTTCGTAAATGAATTTGTCCGCTTTATTCTCCCACAACTTGTCGTGATATTCATGTACGGGCTTTTCTTGGACTGGATTCCAAGTCCAGCTCATCAAAGGGAATGGTGTCATGGAACATACCGCGTCCATAATATACACAGACATGAAAAATGAGGATGGTCTCCCGCTTGCCTTCTGCTCCCGATACTCTGTGACCCGGTTGGACAAGATGTCTGAGAGTATCTTTGCCCAGTTAAATGAGCAACCTTCTGCGACCCGAAACATGAGAGGCACCCACGCAATGTAGAAATGTGATGTGTCCTCTCTTCCGAATAGTCGGCATGTCATCATTGCCACATACTTGTACTGTGGCTCCAACGAAGCGATTGAATAAATGCCCTGGTCATTTGCTCTGAATTTCACGGAGCGTAAAACCCAATCCTTTATCAAACTGGGCATGGTTTTGTTATATTGAGCACACTCATTCTCTTTGAATTTCTCTAGGAATTCAACATCATATGTGATTCAGATGTTGTCGGGAGCTTATACATGGTTTGGATGTGCTCCAGTCTAAAAGTCCCGACCGTGACCCGCTGGTCGTTCATGATAGTTCTGGTGGGTAAGTCTATGTGATCCAACGCCCATCGAATCATATCATAATATGGAAGCAACCGTGGTCTGGTTGCTACCTTGTGCATTCCAGATTGAACAACTATCTTGTATTTAGTGTTCAAGTCGTCTTTTTCATTGTCGTCGGAGTCTGAATAATTCACCAACTCATATTGCAGAATATATGAAACAAATGACCAGCTAGGGACTGAATCAACACTCTGGGGCGAAGTGTCAGAGACATTATCCGAGCCTTGCCCTGCAACCTCGATATTCGCCTTTGCTGCTTTCCGTGGAGCCATGGCTGAAACTTGCGTTTTCGCCCTTCTGCGATAGAACTGCGTATACATGCAGAAATTAGTTCACTTGAAAAATGACGAGCTCTGCGTGCTTATGAAAAATGTTTTCATTATAATAAAATGAAACTCCTGTATATATTTGAAAATTTTGTACCTTTCGAAATAAGTCTGTCAAATCGCAATTAGAAACAAATTTATTGCGTAAAATCCGATCTTATTATTCGTGGATTCACCCTAATTCTCCATTAATGTCATCAATGTTTGGCAGTTTGATAGTCAGTCGGAGTAGGGAGAGAGATGGCTACTTCGGGAAACGTGAAAGCCTCGGGGTGCAGGATATATTTTGCCTTATCTTGAATTATCAAATTTTACCACCTTTTATCAATTCCTTGTTGTTCGCTACTTCGTAGATTTTCTTTTAACATTTTGAGTCCCCAACTCGCGAGATCGCAAGGACCGACTTTGGCTTAATTAACAGTAATCATGATTTGGAACATCATTAATTTTATAATCCATTTATTCGCCATATCGCAACTCAGAACTTCGAAGGCAAGTTTCTGGGAGATTGGTATGCCGAGTAGCGAAACCGCGAGATGGCGATAATTAAGGCTCAATTAAGGGGAAGAAAATCTTAGATTAGGCGACTAAATAATCTTGCTATAGGGTTTTAGACGCCGTAACTTTTGAAAAGATAGTGCCGAGTGGCGAGACGCCGACAACAGATCTGACCAAGGTTATCACAAAAGTACCTTGTGTTCTCGAATCTCAGGGCTGTAAAATTAAAAACTTGGGTTTGACGAACGCCGAGGCGCGAAACCCCGACGACGTCAAATCATGAGTTAAATTTTTTTACCCTAGTTAAAGTCTTGGGCGAAAATTTGAAAATGACTTCGCCGTTTCATGACGCGGGATGCATGAACTCAAGGATTAAAGTATCCGACTTGCGAGATTCCAAAGTAAAACAAAAAAGAGAGAACCTTCTTACGAAAGTGGATCTGTTTTGAAAGTAGAAAAAGCATCGCTGCCCACGCGACAAGGTGGCAGAGTTTTCATAGTCTCGGGGGAAAAAATAAAAAGACCTTCTTTAGATTCCAAGTACCGAAAATTGAAAAATGTGAAGGGTAAAAAATAAAACAAGGGCGGCTCCAACAGACCATATGAGAGAACAAGGATTAAAGGTATTATCTGATCGCAAGTTACTTCCTAGTCTAAAGTGTTTAAATTTAGATTTCTGCAAGCATTGTATTTATGGAAAACAGAATAGGCAAAAATTTAAAACCGAAAGACATACCAATAACATAATTCTTGACTATATCCATTCTGATGTTTGGGGACCATCCCCTACTATTTCATATGGAGGATCATCATATTTTGTAACTTTTATAGATGATTTCTCTAGGAAGGTGTGGATCTATATGTTAAAGAGTAAGGATGATGTATTTACAATTTTCAAGCAGTTTAGAGATTTAGTGGAAAAGAGCATTGATAGATCTATTAAATGTTTAAGAACTGATAATGGTGGTGAATTTAAATCAATGGAGTTTGAGAATTATTGCAAGGAATTTGGGATCGATAGGCATAAAACCACTGCCTATACTCCTCAACAAAATGGAGTTGTTGAATGCATGAACATGACTCTTCTAGAGAGAGCAAGGAGTATGCTAAGTAATGCCAAATTATAGCAGGAACTGTGGGCAGACACTGTATCTACAACTTGTTATCTGGTAAATCGATCACCATCAACAACAATAGAATGAAAAATTCTAGAAGAGGTATGGACATGTCACCATTGTAGTTATTCCAATCTTAAAGTTTTTGGTTATGAAGCGTATGCTCTAATTCTGAAACATTAGCGTTCTAAATTAGATCCAAAATAAAAAAGGCTTATCTTTGTTGGATATGGTGATGGTATTAAGGAGTACAGGTTGTGGCATCTTACTGCCCACAAGATCACCATTAACAAAGATGTAATATTTGACGAATCATCTCTCATCAAATCAAATGTAGATGTTCAAATGAAATAGAAAGAAGCACCAAAGTATACACAAATTCCGTTTGAAACCAATGAAGGTGAACATGAACAATTTTCAGAAGATGTTCATGAAGAGTCTTCTGCAACAAAGGAAGACATGGTTGATGATGACAGTCAACAGAATGTAGATGAGACACAAAATTCCCTAAGGAGTTCTACACGGGTCATAAATCCTCCAAGAAGGTATGATGATTTTGTTTCATCAGTTTGTTTGATTACTAATGGCGATGAACCTTCATGCTACCAGGAAGATGTGAAGGGTTCGAACAATGATAAATGGAAAGAAGCAATGAAGGATAAAAGTAAGGCATTAGAGAGGAATGCTACATGGGATCTGGTAGAACTTCCAAGAGACAAACAAACTATAGGTTGCAAGTGGGTCTACAAGCTGAAGAAGGGTGTTGATGATAAGGTGGAAAGGTACAAAGCAAGGCTGACTGCGAAAGGGTTTTCTCAGAAATAAGTTATTGAATTTCATGAGATTTTTTCACCAGTTGTAAAGACTGTTTCAATTCGAATTGTGTTAGCATTAGTTGCATTGCTCTATTTGGAGTTGGAGCAACTAGATGTTAAAACTGCTTTCTTATATGGAGATTTGGATGAGGAAATTTACATGGAACAACCTGAAGGGTCCGTTCAGAATCACACCAAGAAATTTTTTTGCAGGCTCAATAAATTATTGTATGGTCTGAGGCAGTCGCCCAGACAATGGTACAATAAATTTGACTCTTTCATGGTGAGCCAGAAGTATACAAGGAGTGAGTATGATCATTGTGTCTACTTTAAGAAATTGAATAATAGCATATTCATTATCGTAGTATTGTATGTTGATGATATCCTTTTAGAAAGAAAAATTATAATTGAGTTCAACAGGTTAAAGGCTCAGATGGCTAGGATGTTTGATATGAAAGATCTAGGAGTAGCAAGGCAAATTTTGGGCATGGAGATATTCAGAGACAGAAGGAATGGTAAGCTTTGGTTGTCACAACAGAAGTATGTTGAGAAGATACTTTTGAGGTTTGGTATGAACGATATGAAACCAGTTTCAGTACATTTGGCTTCCCATTTTAAGCTTTCTTCAAGTTTATGTCCTAGTACAAAAGAAGAAGAAAAATATATGTCTCGAATACCATATGCTAATGCAGTAGGAAGTCTAATGTATGTGATGGTTAGTACAAGGCCAGGCATTTAACATGCAGTTGGGGTTGCTAGCAGGTATATGGAAAATCCAGATAAAGAGCACTAGGCAACAGTGAAGTGGGTTCTTCTGTATCTTAGGGGCACACATGATTATTGTATCACCTATAACAGTGGTCGATAGTTAGTCTGTGGATATGTTGATTCTAATTTTGCAGGTGATCTGGACAAGAGAAGGTCGAATTCAAGGTATGTCTTTACTCTTGTAGGTGGAACTATTAGTTGGATGTCAAAGATACAGAACATTGTTGCTTTATCCACTACAAAAGCAAAATATATAGCTGCTTCACATGCTTACAAAGAGGTAGGTTGGTTGAAAGGTTTGTTTGGTGAGTTTGGAAGGATGTAGGACAAAGTAAAGATACTTTGTGATAGTCAAAGTGCTATTCACTTGGCTAAGAATCCAACCTATCACAGTAAAACAAAACATATACCTATCAAGTACCATTTTGTAAGACAGGTCATCGATGAAGGTGGAGTCTCTCTTGAGAAAGTGCATAGAAAAGAGAAATGCACAGACATGTTCACAAAACCAACACTGTTAGAGAAGCTACGATGGTGCTTGGCTTCTCTTTGCTTGCAGAAAAGGTGATGAACAAAAGCAGGAGCAAGGTATCTAGTTAATTGTTGTCAAGGTGGAGATTGTTGAATATGCCAATGAATTTCCCAGATTTAGTAGATATGAGCAGATTTAGTGGAGCCCTTTTTGTGGTAGTTTGTTCAACCAAATATACCAATTTGGTATGAATGCACAAGTTTAGAATTAGTTATGTAACTCATATAATTCTGTTCATTACTGATGTAAGACCGTAGAGGCATAAAGGGGAATTGAGGAAATGGTGTAATGAGAGGTGTGTGAGATGAGTGTGAGCCTTCTATAATCTCCTTGATATGAATAATAAGACAATTGATACCTATGCTTGGTGGATGTATCCCAACATTTGGGTGAACCACGTAAATTTCTACGCTTCTTGTCTGCATTCTTATTGATTGTCTTATGTGATATTTGTGTTTCCGCATTTGAAATTTCAACAAGTGGTATCAGAGTTGGTTGGAAGAGAGGACGTCGAGAGTGTCTAAATTCGAAGGAGCAACAAAAATAGCTCGAGGTGTGTCTATTCCGAAATTTCCACAGGTCTCTCCTCTAGAAGGTCGCGACGACCACTAGTAAACAATTCACGCACGGGTAAATTTCGAGATCTCTGCAGTCCAGCCAAACGGGAGGTGCGACGACCCTTTGAAGTACGCATACCACTCACTTGAGAGGTGCAGAAACTTTAGCGTATGTGTTAATATTTTTGGCGTGGAAACATATTTTTTGCTATGGTATACCACAAAATACCTTTTTTAAAGGGATGGCATATTATTTAAAGGATTAAAGGCTTTGTTTTTTGAAAGGATTAAAGGCCTTTTTTTAAATATTGTATGCATAAACGGTATGGTCGAATGATGGATGCTTATTTTTGAACGGTTGAATGCAATGGTATGGTGAGAGTACTATGCATAAAGAGATATTAAAATATTTTAATCTTTTAATATGCGTAAAGTTTGAATTTCCTTGGATTTGGTAAAAAGGTATCAAAATATTTTATTGAGGAATATATTTTTTTTTTTTAAATCCTTTTCACCATTAAGTTTTTGGGTTCAATCTTTAAACATAACATAAGGTTATTTCTCATATAAAGCCTTGGTTATTACAAGAAGTGGTGTTTTTTATGTTTCCTCTAATGGAAAAGACGCAGAGTGCTAAGTTCGAAATTGAGAAATTCAATGGCAAGAACAATTTCAAGGTCTGGAAGGTTAAGATGCATGATCTGCTCGTGCAACAAGGCATGGTGAAGGCACTTTTGGGAAAAGAAAAACAACCCACATCCATAACAGACGAATACTGGGATGAGATGGATGCGAGAGCACTGAGTGCCATACACCTATGTTTGGCCGATGATGTATTGTTCAACATTGTTATAGAGAAGACAACAACTAGTTTGTGTTCAAATCTAGAAAGCCTATACATGACGAAATCCTTGACGAACAAGATTTTCTGGAAAAGAAAATTGTATAGTTTGCGCATGAAGGAAGGTACAAAGATAGCTAATCATTTAAATACCTTTAATACTCTCTTAGTTTAGTTGACTAACATGAGAGTGAAATTCGAATCTACAGATAAGGCAATTACATTATTATGTTCTTTGCCCGCGTTATGGGATCATTTTGTTACCTCTATTAAATTCAGTTCAACAAAAAATATTGAGTTTGATGACATTATGGGAGATTTACTGTCTGAGGAAACAAGGAAAAAATCCAATCTAGAAACCTCTACATATGAGGCGATGGTGGTCAGAGGTAGAATTAAAGAAAGAGGACACGGTCAGAGGGATTTCTCCTGGAAAAAGTCGAAGGGAAGAAAGAAAAATCTTAAGTGATGGTTTTGTGGAAAATCTGGACACTCGAAGAAGCACTGTTGGAGGTGACAACAAGCCTCCAAAGAAAACCCCACAAAAGAGACGAAGGAAGCAAATGCAACCGAATCAGGTTCATTAATAGGTTCAGGTATGACTGATGAAGTTTTATCCATTAGTATTGGTTTACGTTATGATCAACAATGGTTATTAGATTCTGGTGCTTCAAACCACATGTGTCTTCATAGACATTGGTTTATTACTTATCAGTCTATAGATGATGGAATAGTTTAAATGGGAAATGATATCTCGTGTAAAGTTGTGGGAATTGGTAGCATTTGAATTAAGATGTTTGATGGAACTGTTAAAATATTAACTGATGTAAGACATGTACCTGAGCTTAGGAAGAACCTAATCTCTTTGGGAGTCTTAGACACAGTAGGTTATAAGAGTATTTTTCAAGGTGGAGTTATGAAGTTCTACAAAGGAATTCTACTGGTTATGAAAGCAAAGAAGGTTGGTAACCTATTTCTATTAGAAGGGAGGACTGAATCAGATCATGCGACAACGGTATCTGAGAACGACAATGATTCTGTTCGACTGTGGCATCAATGGTTGGGCCATATGAGAGAACAAGGATTAAAGGTATTATCTGATCGCAAGTTACTTCCTAGTCTAAATTCTTTAAAGTTATATTTCTGCAAGAACTGTATTTATGGAAAACATAATAGGCAAAAATTTAAAACTGGAAGACATACCAGTAAGGGAATTCTTGACTATATCCATTCTGATGTTTGGGGACCATCCCCTACTATTTCATATGGAGGATCATCATATTTTGTAAATTTTATAGATGATTTCTCTAGAAAGGTGTGGATCTATATGTTAAAAAGTAAGGCTGATGTATTTACAGGGTTCAAGCAATTTAGAGATTTAGTGGAAAAGAGCACTGGTAGATCCATTAAATGTTTGAGAACTGATAATGGTGGTGAATTTACGTTAATGGAGTTTGAGAATTATTGCAAGGAATTTGGGATCGATAGGCATAAAACTACTATCTATACCCCTCAATAAAATGGAGTTGTTGAACGCATGAACAAGACTCTTCTAGAGAGAGCAAGGAGTATGTTGAGTAACGCCAAATTGCAGCAGGAACTGTGGGCTGGAGCTGTATCTACAAATTGTTATCTGGTAAATCGATCACCATCAACAACAATAGAATGACAAATTTCTTAAGAGGTATGGACAGGTCACCCTTGTAGTTATTCTAATCTTAAAATTTTTGGTTGTGAAATCTATGCTCTAATTCCGAAACATCAGCGTTCTAGATTAAATCCAAAATAAAAAAACGGCTTATCTTTGTTGGATATGGTGATGGTATTAAGGGGTACAGGTTGTGGGATCCTACTTCCCACAAGATCACCATTAACAAAGATGTAATATTTGATGAATCATCTCTCATCAAATCAAATGTAGATGTTTAAATGAAATAGGAAGAAGCACCAAAGTAACAACAAATTCAGTTTGAAACCAATNCATGAACAAGTTTTAGAAGATGTTCATGAAGAGTCTCCTGCAACAGAGGAAGACATGGTTGATGATGATAATCAACAGATTGTGGATGAGACTCAAACTTCCCTAAGGAGTTCTACACGGGTCAGAAATCCTCCAAGAAGGTATGATGATTTTGTTTCATCAGTTTCTTTAAGTACTAATGATGATGAACTTTCATGCTATCAGGAAGATGTGAAGGGTTCGAACAATGATAAATGGAAAGAAGCGATGAAGGATGAAATGAAGGCATTAGAGAGGAATGCTACATGGGACCTGGTAGAACTTCCAAGAGACAGAAAAACTGTAAGTTTCAAGTGGGTCTACAAGCTGAAGAAGGGTGTTGATGATAAGGTGGAAAGGCACAAAGCAAGGATGGTTGCAAAAGGGTATTCTCAGAAAAAAGGTATTGAATTTCATGAGATTTTTTCACCAGTTGTAAAGACTGTTTCAATTTGAATTGTGTTAGCATTAGTTGCATTGCTTGATTTGGATTTGGAGCAACTAGATGTTAAAAATTCTTTATTACATGGATATTTGGATGAGGAAATTTACATGGAACAACCTGAAGGGTTCGTTCAGAATCGCAGCAAGAAATTTGTTTGCAGGATCAAGAAATCATTGTATGGTCTAAGGTAGTTGCCCAAACAATGGTAAAATAAATTTGACTCTTTCATGGTGAGCCAGAAGTATACAAGGAGCGAGTATGATCATTGTGTCTTCTTTAAGAAATTGAATAATGGAATATTCATTATCTTAGTATTGTATGTTGATGATATGATTTTAGCAAGCAAAATCATAACTGAGATCAACAGGTTAAAGGCTCAGATGGCTAGGACATTCGATATGAAAGATCTAGGAGTAGCAAGGAATATTTTAGAAATGGAGATATTCAGAGACAGGAGGAATGGTAAGCTTTGGTTGTCACAACAAAAGTATGTTGAGAAGATGCTTTTGAGGTTTGGTATGAACGATGTGAAACCAGTTTCAGTCCCTTTGGCTTCCTATTTTAAGCTTTCTTCAAGTTTATGTCCCAGTACAAAAGAAGAAAAGGAATATATGTCTCGAATACCATATGCTAATGTAGTAGGAAGTCTAATGTATGCGATGGTTAGTACAGGGCTAAACATTTCACATGCAGTTGGGGTTATCAACATGTATACGAAAAATCCAGATAAAGAGCACTGGGCAGAAGTGAAATGGGTTTTTTGGTATCGTAGGGGCAGACGTGATTATTGTATCACCTATAACAATGGTCGTGAGTTAGTCTGTGGATATGTTGATTCTGATTTTGCAGGTGATTCTGACAATAGAAGGTCGACTTCAGGGTATGTCTTTACTCTTGAAGGTGGAGCTATTAGTTGGATGTCAAAGCTATAGAACATTGTTGCTTTATCCACTACAAAAGAAAAATATGTAGCTACTTCACATGCTTGCAAAGAGGCAGTTTGGTTGAAAGTTTTGTTTGGTGAGTTTGGAAGGATGCAGGACAAAGTAAAGTTACTTTGTGACAGTCAGAGTGTTATTCACTTGGCGAAGAATCCAACCTATCACAGTAAAACAAAAGATATACCTATCAAGTATCATTTTGTAAGACAGGTCATCGATGAAGGTGGAGTCTCTCTTGAGAAAGTGCATACAAAAGAGAACTGCACAGACATGTTCACAAAACCAATACTGTTAGAGAAGCTACGATGGTTCTTGGCTTCTCTTGGCTTCCAGAAAAGGTGATGAATAAAAGCAAGAGCAAGGTATTAGGTTAATTGTTGTCAAGGTGGAGATTGTTGAATATGCCAACGAATTATTGATGTAAGCCCGTAGAGGCATAAAGGGGAATTGAGGAAATGGTGTAATGATAGGTGTGTGAGATGAGTGTGAGCCTGCTATAATCTCCTTGATCCGAATAATAAGACAAATAATACCTATGCTTGGTGGACGTAGCCCAACGTTTGGGTGAACCGCGTAAATTGTTGTGTTTCTTGTCTGCATTCTTATTGATTGTCTTATGTGATATTTTTGTTTCCGCATTTGCAAATTTCAACAAGTGGTATCAGAGATGGTTGGAAGAGAGGACGTCGAGAGTGCCAAAATTAGAAGGAATTCAAAGGAGCAGCAACAGTACCTCGAGGTGAGTCTATTCCCAAAATTCCGCAGGTCTCTCCTCTCAAAGGTCATGATGGCCACTAGTAAACACTTCACGCACGGGTAAATTTTGAGATCTCCACAATCCAACCATACGGGAGGTGCGAGGACCCTTTGAAGTATGCAGGCCACTCACTTGAGAGGTGCGGCTGCCCTTTGAAGTATGCAGGCCACTCACTTGAGAGGTGAAATTTTTTTAGCGTATGTGTTAATATTTTTGGCGTGAAAAAATATTTTTTGCTATGGTGTACCACGGAATACCTTTTTTAAAGGGATGGCATACTATTTAAAGGATTAAAGGCTTTGTTTTTTGAAAGGGTTAAAGGCCTTTTTTTAAATATTGTATGCATAAACGGTATTGTTGAATGGTGGATGCTTATTTTCGAATGGTTGAATGCAATGGTATGGTGAGAGTACTATGCATAAAGAGATATTAAAATATTTTAATATTTTAATATGGATAAAGTTTGAATTTATTTGGTAAAAAGGTATCAAAATATTTTATTGAGGAATAAAATATATATATTTTAAATATTTTGTTTTAAAAACCTTTTCACCATTTATTTTTTGGGTTCAATCTTTAAACATAACATAAGGTTGTTTCTCATATAAAGCCTTGGTTATTTCAAGCAACAATGTTTTTTATGTTTCCTCTAATGGCAAAGATGTAGACTGCTAAGTTTGAAATAGAGAAATTCAATGGCAAGAACAATTTCAAGATTTGGAAGGTTAAGATGCATGATCTGCTCATGCAACAAGGCGTGGTGAAGGAACTTTTGGGAAAAGCAAAACAACTCACATCCATAACAGACGAAGACTGGGATGAGATGGATGCGAGAGAACTGAGTGCCATACCCCTATGTTTGGTCGATGATGTACTGTTCAACATTGTTACAGAGAAGACATCAACCGGTTTGTGGTCAAAGCTGGAAAGCATGTACATGACAAAATCCTTGATGAACAGGATTTTCCTGAAAAGACAATTTTACAGTTTGCGCATGAAGGAAGGTACGAAGATAGCTGATCATTTAAATACCTTTAATAGTCTCTTAGTTCAGTTGACTAGCATGGGAGTAAAGTTCAAATCTAAATATAAGGCAATTACATTATTATGTTCTTTGCCCGCGTCATGGGATCATTTTGTTACCTCTATTAGTTTCAGTTCAACATAAAGTATTGAGTTTGATGACATTGCTAGAGATTTACTGTCTGAGGAAACAAGGAAGAAATCCAATCTAGAAACCTATACATCTGAGGCGATGGTGATCAGAGGCAGACCTAAAGAAAGAGGACATGGTCAGAGGGATTTCTCTCGGTCAAAATAGAAGGGCAGAAAGAGCAAGCTTAAGTGTTGGTTTTGTGGAAAATCTGGACACCTGAAGAAGGACTATTGGAAGCGACAACAAGCCTCCAAAGAAGACCCCCAAAAAGAGACGAAGGAAGAAAATGCAACCGAAACAGGTTCAACAACAGGTTCAGATATGACTGATGAAGTTTTATGAATTAGTATTGGTTCACGTTATGATCAACAATGGTTATTATATTCTGGTGCTTTAAACCACATGTGTCTTCATAAACACTGGTTTATTACTTATCAGTCTATAGATGATGGAATAGTTTAACAGGCTTGTTGTTTGTTGTGTCTTTAGCAGGCTTCTTTTCTATGGAAGGTTGATCATGGATGTCAGACTTCCCTTCTTTCTTCTTATATCGGAGGTTGTATTTATTGGGATTTCTATTGGCCTTCTCCCCCTTACTCAACTCATTTATTTGTCTGTTCATGAGGGACTCCTCGTATGTAGATTGAGTTAAATTGGGAAATGGGGAGGTGTCTCCAATACAAATGTGATATTTTTGTTTCCGCATTTGCAAATTTCAACAAGTGGTATCAGAGCTGGTTGGAAGAGAGGACGCCGAGAGCGTAAAAATTTGAAGGAGAAGCAACAATAGCTCGAGGTGCGTCTATTCCTAAATTTCCCTAGGTCTCTCCTCTCGAAGGTCATGGAGGCCACTAGTAAACACTTCGTGCACGGGTAAATTTCAAGATCTCCGTAGTCCAGCCATACGGGAGGTGCGACGACCCTTTGAAGTATGCAGGCTATTCACTTGAGAGGTGCAAAAACTTTAGTGTATGTGTTAATATTTTTGGCGTGAAATTTTTTTGCATGAAAAAGTGTTTTTTGCTATGGTATACCACAAAATACCTTTTTTAAAGAGATGGCATATTATTTAAAGGATTAAAGGCTTTGTTTTTTGAAAGGATTAAAGGCCTTTTTCTAAATATTGTATGCATAAACGGTATGGTTGAATGGTGGATGCTTATTTTCAAATGGTTGAATGCAATGGTATGGTGAGAGTACTATGTATAAAGAGATATTAAAATATTTTAATATTTTAATATGCATAAAGTTTGAATTTCCTTGGATTTGGTAAAAAGGTATCAAAATATTTTATTGAGGAATATTTTTTTTTTTTTTTTTTAAATATTTGTTTTTAAAAAACTTTTCACCATTAAGTTTTTGGGTTCAATCTTTAAACATAACATAAGGTTATTTCTCATATAAAGCCTTGGTTATTACAAGAAATGGTGTTTTTTATGTTTCCTCTAATGGCAAAGACACAGAGTGCTAAGTTCAAAATTGAGAAATTCAATGGAAAGAACAATTTCGAGATCTGGAAGGTTAAGATGCATGGTCTACTTGTGCAACAAGGCATGGTGAAGGCACTTTTGGGAAATGAAAAACAACCCGCATCCATAACAGATGAAGACTGGAAGGAGATGGAAGCGAAATAATTGAGTTCCATACGCCTATGTTTGGCCGATGATGCATTGTTCAACATTGTTACAGAGAAGACAACAACCAATTTGTGGTCAAAGCTAGAAAGCCTGTACATGACAAAATCCTTGACGAACAGGATTTTCCTGAAAATAAAATTGTACAGTTTGCGCATGATGGAAGCTACGTAGATAGTTGATCATTTAAATACCTTTAATACTCTCTTAGTTCAGTTGACTAGCATGGGAGTGAAATTTGAATCTGAAGATAAGGCGATTACATTATTATGTTCTTTTCCCACTTCATGGGATCATTTTGTTACCTCTATTAGTTTCAGTTCAACAGAAAGTATTGAGTTTGATGACATTGTTGGAGCTTTACTGTCTTAGGAAACAAGGAATAAATCCAATCTATAAACCTCTACATCTGAGGCGATGGTGATCAGAGGTAGACCTAAAGAAAGAGGACATGGTTAGAGGGATTTCTCTCATTCAAAGTCGAAGGGCAGAAAGAGCAAGCTTAAGTGCTGGTTTTGTGGAAAACCTGGACACCTGAAGAAGGGCTGTTGGAAGCGACAAAAAGCCTCCAAAGAAGACCCCCCAAAATAGATGAAGGAAGAAAATGCAATCGAAACAAGTTCAACAATAGGTTCAGGTATGACTGATGAAGTTTTATCAATTAGTATTGGTTCATGTTATGATCAACTGTAATATACCAGATATAAAAAGTATACAAAATAGAAATAAAATGCTAGAAATGGCAGAATAACAACAATATAACCAGAACAATCACCACAATAGCACGGAAATGATATAAGAATAACAACATAAATAACACTTTGATTCTAAAAGCAATGTTCACGGGCCTCTTCGAGGGGACAACCTCAGTTGAGCAGAGCTCTATTACAATAATATCTAAGCTAGGGTTCTCATACCCTCGACTCCTATTTATACTAAATATGTCTATCAAAAGAAGAATCTAGAGGAAGATCCTTCTAGAAGTGGAAGCTTCTATTAGGTCTTCTTACATTCGACTTATTCTATTTTATTGAAAGGCCTTATTAATATTGAAATTTATTACATCCGAATATATTGTTCTACCTATGTGTCGGTTAGGACCCTAACATGTCCTCCCCCTTAAAAACAACCTTTTCCTCAAGGCTTGAGATGTGGAAATTGCTGCAGAATGGTAGCTGGTTCCCAACTGACATCTGCTAGAGTTGTATCTTTCCACTGGACTAGCAATTCCTTGATGGTTCTCTGATGCAGGCGACGCTCACGCTAGTCCAAAACTACTTGTGGCTGTAACCAAATGGATCCTTCTTCAACTAACTCAGGAAGGTTGGTTTGAATTTGGCACTTAGCTCCAATCACCTTCTTTAAACATTAAACATGAAAAACAAGATCTAGCTTCGAATGACTGGGCAAAGCTAACTGATAGGCTACTTGTCCCACACGCTTGAGAACTATATAAGGACCATAAAATTTGGGTGCTAGTTTTTGACAATGCTCTGTCTTGAGGGAAGTTTGCTTGTAAGGTTGCAGTCGAAGAAACACCTGACCTTGACGTTCAAAGCGACCTTGATCTGCTTGTTGCTTCATGCTTTTCTGTGCCATGACCAAATTCTCTTTGAGGGTATGGAGAATAGCCTCTTGAACTGTAAGTGTGTTGTCAACTGCCTGGACCTTCGAGGCACACGGTAAGTATGAGATAAATGAAGGTGGCTTATGTCCATATACCGCTTCAAAAGGAGTCATGCGTGTAGCTGTATGGTATGAAGTGTTGTACTACCATTCAACTAGGGGTAACCATTGAGCCCATTGATTTTTGTTTTTCGAGGTAAAACACCTCAGATATGTTTCCAAACACTTGTTGACAACTTCCATTTGACGATCAGTCTGGGGATGAAAAGTTTTGATGAGATGGAATTGGGTGCGTTGTAGCTTGAACAATTCTTGCCAAGAATTGCTTGTGAAAGTTGGGTCACGATCATAAACAATAGAGTGAGGCATGCCATGAATCTTGAAGACCTGATCCATGAAAATTTGAGTCACTGTGGATGATATAAACGGGTGTTGAAGAGTGCAAAAATGAGCATACTTGGAAAGGCGATCAATAACCACCATGATGATTGATTTATTTCCCGATTTGGGTAAGCCGATAATAAAATCCATAGATATATCCTTCCAAATAGCAGGTGGAATCGGAAGTGGTTGTAGTGTGCCTGGAGATTTGACTATTTCTCCCTTGTTGCCTTGACACATATCACATTCAACAACAAAATTACAGATGTCCTGTTTCATACCATCCCAGAAAAAAGAACGTTTGACCCCTCCATAGGTTTTGGTGAACCTGGAGTGCCCCGCTGTGGGTGTAGCATGAAGCTCAGAAAGTACTGTGGATTTAATCTTTGATTGTTTACTTAAATAAAAACAACCTTTGTATCGAAGCTCATCATGGAGCCAAGAGTACTCTGGGGGAGCTAGAGCATTGGAATGCAATTTTTGGATCAGATGCGAACTTTTGGGATCTTGTAGCCATTCCCGGTGAACTGCTTGGAGCCAATCTGGTACAATGAAGGAAAGAGAAAAAAGGGATCCTTCATCTTCATATTTTCAAGAAAGTGCATCCGCAACCACATTGTCTTTACCTTTCTTGTAAATGATCTCATAATCATATCCAAAGAGCTTAGTCACCC